>JAEIIJ010006261.1:0-12448 GCA_018904815.1 Drosophila ogumai
GGAATGCCGACTGAGCTTGGCTCTCCCCTCTTGTGAACATTTTTGGGCATTTCTTTCATTTCACTTCCATGAACAATAAAACCAAATGCCAGAAAAAAGTAAAATTAATTTCTATATAGAAATGATTTTTTGTTACTTCTGTAACCCAAAAAAAACAAACAAAAAAGAAGCATTAAAAAGATTTGTCATCGCTTTATAGTTGCTTTTATAATATTCATAGTTTATAGTTTTTGCTGGACTGTTGTTTCTTTATGATAATTGTTATTTGTGTTGAAATTTGTGTGTGTGAGTGTGTTGGCTTATGAAGTAATGTGAACTTTTGCACAGGGTAGCGTCGGTTCAGGGCTGTATTTGCCACCGGGCTCTGTCAGGAAATAAAATCAAATTCTTATAAGAGTTTCCAAAAAAAAAAAATACATCGCCTTCTTTGGCATTTTGAGCAGCAAATAAACTGGCATTTTAATGTGTACGATTCACAGGCACAGGAACCAAGCCCATAAATTTCTCTTCTAATTTCATTTTAATGTTTTTGTCGCCTGTCATTCGGTGAATTTCCTAGAATTCCGTATTGTTTGACCTGAGACTCTGAATTCTCTCAGCCATTACAATGCAGGTATCTCACTTTAGGGGCGACATAGGGAGAGGCCTGGCCAGAGGGAGTGGCGGGGAATAATATACACTCATTCGTAGTAGAAAGGGGTCTTCTGTTGTTGTTCTATTTGAAGTACATATTTAAGTGGCATTTAGCATGAAATTGCGATCCTTTTGTATGCTGGCTTTTGTCTTGGGTTTGCTTTGTGGCTGAGGAAAAAAAGGAAGCTTTCATTTAACGCTTTCTACGGCATTACAGTGGTATCGATCTTTTATTTGCTAGATGAGGTTTAGGAATAATTTAATATTTATTTTAGTTCTTAGCTATAAAGTTTTAACCTCAATAATAATTATAATAAATATTTATTTCAAACATAAAAGACATTAACATTTTTTTTTCACTGTAATTTTCCGTTCTGTGTCATGCGACACACATAAATGTAAATCTCGGCTTACTCCTTTCCTTTGTGCGTCGTCGTCGTCGTCGTCTCTTTTTTCAATTCCGCAAACAATAAATTATATGGTTTTTGGATACCCCAGAAATAAGAATAAGAAGCCTTTCTTCATCTTGCATTTCTCCTCTCTCGATCGTTGCTTTTGTTCAGCAGAGAATGATGATAATAAGAACAGTCGGAAGACAAGCCCCAAAGTGAAATCCAGTTACCAAATACTACAGTGAGCACTCAAAGCTTGTACTAAGATAAATTTGGAAAATTTCAATTATTGAATTATATATTTAGAATTCTTTTTAGTATATGAAGATATTTTTTATACGTTTAAGGTTTTGAGATGTCACATTTGAGAATTTTAAGGTGTCATTCTTAAAGAAAATTTATTTTATTATGTTTATTATGTTTTTAGAGTATTTTTTTTTCTTTTCTAAAAGGAAAATATTTATTTTGTAATATCTTAAACACAAGAAAGAAAGAAAATACAAACAGCCAGCCAAGACTGTTTTAATGATCACTTTTCATAGCACTTATTGTCTTGGCATTTCCCCGTTTGCGGTTACAAAAGGGAGCCCACACAGCAATAAGGGAGCCTGATTGATTGGATGATTGATTGATTGATCGATTGAGTGGAGTTGCAGCTAAATCTGCAGCTTTTATCTTTAGCTGGTTTGCCTTGAAAAGCAAACGCAATAAATGCGTTTCCGTCGTTGTATGTTGTCTTTTTTTCTTGTCTTCTTCCCCAACAAGTTGCTGTCTCACTTTCACTTGAAGCGATCGAACCTCTCTTTCTGTCTTGGCTTTTGCATAACTTCTTTTTTTTTCTGAGTGTGTGTGTGTGTGTGTGAACTATGACCCTTTTGCCGCCCATGTGCCTCCCCTTTTTGCCCCCTTCGCCACTGTTACACCTTTTAACTTGTTGATGGCCCGATGGCATTGCGGAAATTCACACACATTAAAAAATAGACAAAAACAAAAAAGGAAAGAAAAGACAACAATTTAAAGCTTGCGCAATATCCGATTGGTTTATTGTTGTTGCTTTAGTTTTCGTTTTTCTTTGAACAAAAAAAGAAGAGGTGACCCAAGCCGCTTAGATAATTACAATTGGAAGCGTGTCTTGTATTTACTATATATACTTACCTACAAATATATATCTTCTTTCGTTGTCTCTGGGTCAGGTTTTTGTTTTTCTTTACAACTTGAATCTGTTCCGTTGGCGCTAAATGACTTGGAAAAACAGAAAAAACACAAGATAAGTGCTCTAAATGGGACAAATAATGATGATTCACTATATCATATTGCTAATAGGATTTTTGTTGGCATATATAGTGGGAATTTATAAATGGAAGTAAAGTTATTTTGATATTGTAAAAGGTTTTTTTTAGAAATGATGAATAATTTGAAAAATCATATTACAGTATCCCATATAATTTAATTTTAGTCAGAAGCTCGGAAATCATATATTTTCTTGATCAGCATAAAAGAGAAATGCCTTTACAATAAAAATATATAAGGCCGATGAACGTAATTGCATTTTATTCCATTAGCATAAACTTATATTTATGCGGATTAAATCAAACCCTTTGCGGTAAGTTAAAAAAAATATATTAAAAAAAAATATATATCTAAAGCGACAACAAAAAAAATGAACCCCCTAAATCATAGCCACACCTTACCACAACTCTAATCTAATTGTAAACATTTCAAATAGCTTTTGTATTCCGCATTCAGATCGAGTTGCTTGTCTATTACTTAATTTCTGTGGCATTTCCCAGAATTAGCTTACTCACATTCCCCAATTGACACATCCCATCCATTAGGTAAATGGTGCTTTGCTGCAGTCCTAGAAATCGGACTGGAATCGAAATCCGCCTTCACATGGCAAAAAAGAGATCCTTGTCTGGTTGTCTCACAAATTTTAAAATTCAGAGCAAGCAGATGCATAAATAAATGTCAGGCGGACGTCATTCAAAAAGGGGTTTGTCTTGGGTTCGGCTTAGTTTCGGAGGAGTCCTCCCGCGTGTACCTCTCCTCCTCCTCCGCTGCGATTCCTCTCACGTTTCCCTCGCTTACTGCGTGTCAAATCAAAGTGCGACTCGAGTGCGGCTACCCTAAGATTTTCCCCACCTGGGCCCCACCTCCAACACACGACACAACAACAGAAAAACCACACACAACATTTGTACAGGTACAGTGGAACCAAACCAGGTTAAACTGTTGATAAATTAATAAAACGTAAATAAAACAAAGCGGTTTGTTAACACTTTAATTTATTATATATAATATAAAATTATTATATTTTAATAGTGTATTAAATTCACATTAAAAAAAAATGCTAACCTTTTTGAAATAACAAAATAATTATCTTAAATTGTGTTAATGTTTAATCAAATTGTAATTATTAACATTAACAGTAACATTATTTTGACCATTTAAAAAAACCATAAAAAGCGCACGAGAAGTAAAAAAAGAAAAAGGCATAAAAAAGACAAATTGTTGCTAGAAACAATATTGCGCAAGACCCAAATAACCGCATATGTTGCTAGAACCATGTTGAGCAACACCTATGGTATTAATGCTGCTAACACATAGAAAAATGTTGCAGAAGTGTAAAGTAAAAATATACTTTGTCTAATTAATTTCTTAATAATATTAAACAAAATAAAAGCGATTTATAAACTATATTATTAAAGCTCAAATTTGAAGGCTTGACTTTAGGCAGTGCTTACTGTACAACAGCAACCGCACAACAATCGCAACAACAAGAGCGAGTCACGAGCCGCCGACTTTAAGCCGCTTGTAATTGATCGTGTCTTTGACATTAGAAAAACATTTTTCTTTCGGCGTCCCTACAGTTTTTCTCCCCTCTACATATTTTCTTTCTTATTTTTTTTCTGTTTGTTGTCGTCTGTTGCTTGTTGCATGAAAATGTAACGAAGTACGGCCAACTGGTGCACGGTGGCTAATAAAATGAGAAATAAAGCGCACGCAGCGATAGCAAATCCACTTAGCGGCAGCGGCAGTAGTGGGTGTTGGGTGGAGGAGGAGGAGGTAGAGGAGGAAGCCCCACAAATGGTCCAAGAGATCCCGAGATTCAGAGAGTGTCAAATGAAATGAGACGTGTCCGAAGCAACAGGCAAACATGGGGGAAATGGTGGAAAAATAGTGGAAAATCAAGGGGGTGGGGTGTTATTGTGTGTGGGGGAGGTGAGAAAAATGGTAAGCGAAATGTGACTAATTTCCTTTCGAATTTAAAAGCTGAAAAGCTTTCTTATTCTTTAATTAATGTTCTTTGATCAAAAAATAAATAAATAAATTTTACTTATTTAAGATATTAATATTAATTATTAAATCAAGTTAAAGAGGGCAGAACAATATCCCATCTTAGGGGCTTTGCTTTACCTAGTATTACTCCTGAAAAAATATCATTGAACAAGTTTTTTTTTTAAATTTATTCCTTACATTAATAATAATGTAAGGAAGGAAAGTTAAGGTATATAATTAAAATTGTTTAAACCCTTTCTCCATCCTACACCTAGTTTTTTTGTGAAACTTATCAACCTGCTCTACATTTGTTTTATCTTTGTTCCATTTTATGTCTGTGCGCCTACCCCAAATAAAAATAATCGAAAACTAATTTTTCTTTTCCATTCTGTTTACTTGCAGGTGAGATAACAGCTAGTTAATTGAAAAATAAGAAAGAGAAGTAGAGGCGGGGCATTAACAGGTAACACAACAACAGGTATGTGTCGTGTAGTAGATGATGACCCAGTTGGACGGGCCTTTTTCCAGCTGACAAATGAAATGCAGGCACCGAGCTGACACATGCCATGGGTGCAGTGAGTCGCAAGTTGAGAATGCAGAATGCCGAGATTCCAGTCTACAAAAATTGATATATATCTTTATAGTAGGAATATTTCGAGAGGCATGTAAAGCAGATACTTTTTTCAGGCAAAGGCAATCGTTGCAACCCCAAAAAAGTACCAAAAAAAGCAGGAAAAAGATTATTTAGGGTAAAATGGGAAACCAAAGAAATGCACACAGCTCTAATAATTCAGTTAAAGGTACCAACGTTGTAGGAAAAATAATAACAACAGCTAATGCTTAAAGTAATATATGATACAACAAAAAACAATTTTTTTTCTTAGTTTACCAAATTGTTTTACAATAAAATGTTATTTATTTTATTCATTATTATTTTTTTTTTAATTCAAGAATAATATTAAGTAATGTAGTTTAAAATAATAAAAAAAAAAATTGCAGTGCATGTAGATATTTGCTATTTACCTGTTTTTTACACATTATTCTACATATTGAACCAAGACGCCATAAACCTGCAGCGGCTGCTTAATTTTATTGTACTTCAATTGCCAAGAGTGTAGATGGCGCCACCAAGGGTTACAAAAACTTTGCTTCACACTTTTTGAAAAAATATACAAGAATGTAATATTTAAAATTTTTAAATGTATTTATTTATTTTTATTTTTGTATTTGTTATAATAAAAAAACTGTAAATTATTAAGTCTTATATAATTATGTGCCACAGTTTGAAAGTCATTGCACGACCATTTCTCGTAGAGGCCGCTTTTCTCAATAGGGTTTCCAGCGCCAAGCGCTAGATGTCGCCGGTGTGCCTTGTGTAAATTTGCGTTTCAAAATTTATAAAATTTTTAATTAAATGAAAAACATAATTAAAAAAGTAAGCTTAAGGTCAACCAAAGCACAACAAAACATTGTATAATTAGTGAACGACATCTTAATTAAAAGAATCTAAAACAACAGCAAACAAAAACGAAACGAAACGGAGTACAAAATTGGGTGAAATGGTGAACGAACTTGGCTTCTGGTATTTTTGTGTTTTGTTTTAAATCTATTTGTTTGTGTCTATTGTTTTACCAAACACACACACATAAACACTCCAATAAATAAATACACAGATGCTGGGACAATGGACCAGTCGAGCAACTTCGCAAAACTGTGAAAAAAAGACGGGGGGGAAAAAAACGAGACCAACAGCTGGGAAGTTTTCTATAATGAAAACCATACACACTTTTTGGTTACAGAGAGAGAAAAATACATGGATTTTAACTTAAAGCTAAAATTACATACAGTCTGTTTTTAGAAAGAAAGTCTTTAAGATTTTACCTTGACAGTGTTTATTAAAATTATATCCAAATATTATTAAATAAATATCTTACATTAATATATCACAATATTCATACTGTGGCTTACAAAAAATGTGTTAAAAATCTCTATGCTCAAAATAGATAAAGTAGACATGTTTTAAAGTTTTCTTATATATTTTTGTAATTTAAAGAACTTTTTGGTATGTAAATATCATGATTTCCATTACTTAATTTACTTTTAAATTTATAACCCTTTTTTAATATATATAAAATATTTTAGATATATATTCTTTCAGTGTATCAGGTGTATTTCTGACTTATTGCTCATTAGTTTTGTGTGTTCGCATTTTAACCGATGACAAAGCCATATTCTCTGTGTTTTTTTTTTATTAAGTCAAACGGAAGTTTTGGTTGGCTACAGTTTTTGAGGAGAGTTACTGGAGAAGAGTTTAAGCCAAAAACAATGGTAATTTTTCTTTTCACAAAGACACTCAGTTAATTGCAAAGGAAAGGAAGAATCGCAGGCACTAGTACTTATGGCTCAATTAGGCTTCCGCCTTGATTGATGACTCACCTGAGTGATTGAGCGCTTTCATTCGAATTAAATGCAATCAGAACTTGATGAGCCACTCTTTCTCTTTTCGTTTAGCCAAGAAAAAAAAAACGTATTAATAGGTAACAAGTTAGCTGAGAGTACAGTAATGACTGGCAAATGAGGCTTAATTATTTGTATACTAAGGTAATAGGGATTTTTAAGAGATACTTGATGAGTTCTTGCAGTTTAATAACAAAAGTTTATTGTAAAATAGAAAAATATATTCAGAGATATGCTATTTCTGTTCTTCCCTTATATAATGGTTTATTATATAAGCCAGACTGTAAAGACAAATTGTATTTATATATTTACTTATTTATTTTTTCTCTTATTTATTTTTCTTGCCTTGCTGTTTGGTTTCTCTCATTAATTATGCCAACGTTTGTGCAGTTTTCCTCCGTGCATTGAAAAAAGGAAGCTTTCCAGTTCGTTTGGTTTCATTGCGCGAGAATTTTCCAATGGAAAATGCCCAACAACAACAGCAACAAAACCAGCAGCAGCAACGTTGCACCTCGAAGGCCAAGCTATTGTTGTTATTTATTAATTTGGTCCCAGAATACACGAGGAGGAGGAGGGGGAAAAAGGAAACTGTTAATGACGATGATTACCATCCCGGGCAACCTCATCCTCATTATCTCAGGCGTCGTCAATCGGTGTTCTCTAGGAATTGTTACCGCCCGAAGAGAAGATCAACGGGGACCAACAATGCCAACGACGACGTCCTGGCGTCGCCTCAAAATTCCTCCTCGGTGCCATGCTTCCTTTGCCTTTTCCTTTTGTTTTTCCTCTCACATAAATTTGCATTCAGCGCCGCCCAGGAAGACGATCTAGCGGGGGGTATATGCGTTTCAAAATCACGTTAAAAATTAATATAAACATAATTATTTGTTTACGATTTTTTTTTTTGTAAAAGATATAAAAAGGAAAGTGAAAACATTTCTAAACTAAAATACCACAAAAGTAACTAAGGTAGAATGTTTAAAAATATGTTTAAAAAAATCATTTTTAAATGTAAAAAAAAAAAAATACGTTTGCGTTTCTCAGCCAGAAAGTTAATACGGACATTTTTATTATTAATTAATTAATTATGATTTTAAAAAATGAAGTAAAATTAACTGAAGAAGAATTTTTAAAGATAATCGAATTAAATAAAATGAAAATAAAATATATATATATTTACTTCTCATAGCCATTTGGCATTTTGTTTTTATAATATAATTGCACAAAAATTTAGTAAAAGCTCTTAATATATTCATTTATTTTAAAATTATACTTAATATATAATACTTAGTAATACAGATTTAAGAGTATTAAACATTTTTGGATTTTTTTCTATCTCGATACACTTTGTTAGAGCTTTAATTTTTATTAAAAATTCAACAACAATTAATAGGTTCTCTAGGGTATTGGATATTCGTTGCCCAAAAACTGTGTTACACTTGTTGCTGCTTCTAGTTGGACTTCTTCTGGTTGTTCTTGTTGTTGCAATTGCTAGTTGCATCCCCTCTTCCTGTTGTTTTTTTTTCCTCTAGCAGTAGTAGCTTTTGCTATTGTTGTTTTTGCGCATTTCAGTTTGCGTTCCGCTTGACAAAGTTCTTCCTCGCCGTGTTTGTTGTTGCTATCTTTCTGGCCGGTGGTCATTTGCGAACCAAACAGAGAGAACGAGAGATAGCAGGTGAGAGAAAGAGCGCACGGCATAACTGACTCTCTCATGATACTGGGAGAAATATTTACCTGCAATTTTATCTTATTAAAATTTATTTCATTATTTATGTTTAGCTAAAATTCTTTACAGAATGAAAATTTTTGTTTGAAATTATATATTATTATAAAAAATCTGTAAAGTGATGTTTTTTTAATTTAATGAATTCAATAAATTCTGTAAGGTGATAAAAATGTTTTATAATTTGTTTATTTTAATTTATAATAAGAGGGGTAATATAGGTAGAAAATAATTTGATTTTCTACTAAATCAATTACTTGTTCCTTTAGCAATGCCAAAGAAGATTTAATTATATAAAAAAGCATACCTTATATTTTTGTTGTTGATTTTATTTTTACAAAGAAGTTAGCTCTTGAGCGATAATTCCTCATAAATTTCTGTGAACAAAAAACCAGTTTTTGTCTTGCAGTGTACTCACCTGCGATCGCTCTTTCTCTCTCTCTCCGAGAGCGTGTTCCCACTTCATTTTTCTCACATCACTTCGGTTCCGAAATGCGTCGACGTCGGACGTCGCAGCCGCTGGCTGTCGTCGGTACTTGTTGTGGTTGCTGTTTTTTGCTGCTTAAATGCTTAAATATTTAACGCAATTGTCTTAACGGTTCGGAATTAATTCGCACAATAAATAAAATATTTAACAAAACGATATACAAAGCTAACGAGTCCGAGTGTCATTATTATTTTCTTGTGTTCTGTGTTCAAGTGCCAAAAATGTGCAAGAACTTGGCATTGTTGCAATGCCACAGTTTTAAGGCCACTATATGTGTGTGTGTGTGTGTTGAAGAATTTTAGGTTTATCTAAAGTTGGCTGTACTATCTGAAAAGAGGAGAAATATATACATATATATGTATCTGAACTGGCAAACACGCAAAGAAACAGTTGAGATTCCAGATAAATTGAAGATAACGCGAATTTCTGTTTCGTTTAAATATGTGAGAAGCGCAAACACTTGTTGTTTCTTAGGGTTGTTTCCTCTCCACTTGGGTTTTTCCATTCTTTTTCTTTTTTATAATGGTTTTCTGTTGCTGCTTAGCTTCCCATGACGATCAAGGAAATGCAGGAAACGTCTTGACATGCAAAGGTGCACTGTAGGAAAATGTACAGGGTTTTGATATAATTTTAACAGAATTTAACAAATTTTTAAGTTGATGTTAAAGTATTTACTGAAGCAAAAGATTAGCCAGCTCTGGGACATTAAGAAACCTATAGTAATATCAATTCTGAGATACATTAAGAACCCTCCCTCCATCACACCTGTTTGTAGAAGAGTGAGGATTATTCCCACAATATCCATACCATATGGCATTACGAAGAAATTGTATATTCCCTTGCCTGAATTTATTTTTGTGACTTCTTTGGGGGCTTCTTTTCGGTTAGGATCGGTTCGGATCCTTTGACCTTTTTCCTCTGCCGCTTCCTTCTTTGTCAATTAACTTGGACGCCTAATAAATCCATTTTGGGTTTCCAATTTCAGTTGATTTCCACGGCAGCTAATTAGAAGCAGACATTGTTCCCACATTCTTAAGGGTGCTTAGATAATGGAAAAGAGGATGCAGTTACATTCCGGCTTAGGGTCTTTAATGTTTATTGAATGATGTATTTTTTTGTATACAAAATGTGTGTGAGTTTATAGGATTAATAACATTCTGTGGATGGTGTAGTGCCTGCGGCTTATAGAATTTCCATAGCTTTGTTTAAGGCTTATTATATACTCTTTCTTGAATTGAATTGTTCTTTCATTCATTCCTTTATTCATTGTTTATAATTTTTCTTTTTAAATAAATCTCTAATCCCTAAAAAAAATTACTTTAATCAATTCAGAGTTTAACAATTTAAGTAGTTCGGTTTTCTTTGGTTCTTCGACGTGGTTTCCTTTTTTTTTCCCCCCAGTTGAATGAGTTCTCAGCTCAACAAATCCTTGTGATGACTATAATTTGATAGATATGACTTGACTATAGCCTTGATTCCGACGACTTTCACTTGGCAGGAATGCAACTTGAACAAGAATCCGTATTCGAATGAGAACAAGAACCAAACTCAAACTCAAACACTGAAAACTCAATCGTGGAGCAGGTTCGCAGCCCAGGGGCGTGGCCAACGGTGGGGTGGCGTTGGTTCCACCAGTTGGAGTTGCCGCTTGAGTTGTGCTTTTATTTTTTTTTTAGTTTTGTTTTATTTTTCCAGTACTCTGCGGTTGGCCTTCACTGGCTTTGGCATCGATTGGGTGGGTTTGGCCCACTGAAGTGGTTCCACCTTGGCTGGATTGGATGCCACAGATACCACCATAATACAATAATACCATTAGAATAGTATCTATCTGTGTACATTGTCGGTTTGGCTTTCGATTCTTGCAAGTATATCAGCACCCGGGGCGTTAATCTTATCGTCCTGCCCCGATAAAATAACTTCTGGGTTATGGCTTTGGCTTCGGTTTCGGTTTGTTGTTTTGCTTTTCATTTCGTTTTCGATTTGATAAAATATTTGCGCCACCAGTCAGAAAAAGAATTTGTAGCCCAGAGGGGATTTTCCTAATCAGGAATCGAAAGCGGAAAGAAAGGTCGTAAGAAACTAATTGGGGGTTCTCTTTGGGTGGGGCTTCTTGATGCCTTAATCACTTATACCAATTTTAAGTGGTTTCATGCTTTGGGGTTTAAATTTGAGTTTTCCAAAGACCTTTCCAGTGTCTTTCATTTACTTAAGTTGCCCTAAAAAATATATATAATTGATGAGGTAATAATCCTCAAGGTTGCTAAGGTTTTTATTTATTCAATTTATAAGTTAAAAGGGTCTTTAAAATTTTATATAGAAAATATTTTCTGTTGAAAATACGAGTTGTACTAAATTAAAGCTTTAATTAAATATTTATTTTATTTTGTACGCTGTATGCTTAATTCTAAATTAAGCTACAGGATGGATATAAGCCATAGCTGATATATATAAACATATCTACCTAGATAAACTTTCTGCTGATTCAAGCCACATAAATCGAAAGGTAGTTTCAATTTCTTTCCAAGTCAGTTCACTCCCACTTCAAACATTATTTTCCGTTAAAATACAACGAAACCAGCTGAAAAGCCGCAATAGTGCCGAAAGCTAAACAAAGCATAAATACCAATAAATCGGTGATTGTTGGCCATCAAACAAAACGAATCAAAACAATCGAAAATGCACAGTTAAAAGCCGGCTTCGATTCCCATCGCCCTGCTTGATTAACTGTTTGCCGCCGAGTGTGTTGTCACCAAAGTGGCTTAAAACAAAGTAAACTAAATAAACGAAAACTTGTTGGGGATCAAGATGTATATATACACATATATATATGTATATATAGAGAGAGATATAGCGAGAGAAGTGACCACAGACAGTGAGTGAAAGTGACAGTGAACTCAATTGACCTGAAACGAATGCGAATTCCGACGGAGCACGTGGCTAGCTCAGTCTCCTTGCCTTTCCCTGGCCTCTCTCTCTCTCTCTCTCTCTTTGAGCCTTATCACCAACATTTATGGTAGATAAAAGCTCGTATAACCAAACTACTTAATAACGCTTGCATAATGAGAGCTGGCGGAGCACACATCAAGGTTTCCAAAGGCATAAAACCAACTCTTCTCTTTTTTGTAAGGGGTTTCTACACGAAAAAAAAAGAATGTTAGAGAAAACATTTTGAAATAAATGTAAATAAAATTTCGTGTGCATTTTAAGTTGTTTAAAAATTAATAAATATATTTTTAAAGGTTTCCAAAGGCATAAAACCAACTCTCTCATTCTGTTCCTTTTATGACTGCAACTTTCTGTTATATTTCGCGATGAACTTTGGTCTCTATAAATAATTTAAATAACATAACATTATTTATATATTTCAATGAAAGATAAAACCACATTTAACATAATATTTTAATATTAAATCAATAAACTTAGAAAGAATCAATCTAGGCTTTTGGAACCTGTGGTAAAAAGCTGATAAACATCTTA
>JAEIIJ010006263.1:0-22435 GCA_018904815.1 Drosophila ogumai
AATGTAAAATGTAAGTATATCAAAATACCGAAATCGCGATATTTGGTATTTTCTCCTTGGCTACTCTAATGGAATAATCGATTAATAATACTCGATCTTTTAGAACGTAACGTAATAAAAGCTACGTAAGTGAAATTATGCCTTTATTTTTAATAATATGTTTTAGCATGCTTAATGTAGCTGATAGTAATTAAACATTAAAAAAAATGTATATTGGATAAATTCAATTTTTAAATACACTTTATAGTTGAATACCAAAAAAGTGTATTATTATATGCGTCATAGTTTGAGATACGAGTATATAAATTGGTAGTTCTTATTACATTACAATGCTGAGAAGCAAACAAAAAATAAAATATAACACGCTTTTAAGGGCATAAAAAATGGCTAATTAAGCTTTCTACATTTTAAGACTCAAACCTTTTTAAAAGAGACCACTTAATAATGATAGCGATAACCGCACTGAAATACTTATCGACCGTTAAATTATATGGTTGGGAATTATTTCAAATTATTTTCTGTAGGTTAGCTATAAAGCCGGTAGTTTCGAAGATATACTTGAAAATAAATCTAGATATATATAATTTATCATATCCCGAAATCAATAATGATTATACACAGGCCAACTAAAATTAATTAAAGCCTAAAGTCTGAAAAAACACTGCAGTCGACTAAAGGCGCAATCAAAGCCCAAATTAAACCCAATAATTACTCTAATTTTAAAAAATGCATTAATAATTCCACTTGTAACTTTTTGCGGTTGTGTGTTTTGAATTTATTACGCTAATGTAAGCTTAATTTATTGTTTAGACATAGTTGAAAGAGGGTGAGAGCGAAATTAATCGTATTAAAGCGTTATACCAGGCAACGTATAAGCTGCGATGCCACTACACTACGATCTAAGGTCCTACGTGGCTACTTAGTAATACCCTACTAGATCACAGTTGGTGGGGGGAGGCCTTGAGAAGCTCTGATCCGATGAGAGCTGGAACTAGAAGAGACTCATGGAGGACACGTTTTCCGAGAGGATCATCTTCTGGACGTCGCAGAAGACGTCTCGGATGCACCGAGTGTCCGTGGCGACGGTGAAATGGTAATAGCACTCCCGTTCGGAGGTGCCCAGATCGACCTGGTTGCGGGAATGCCGCTTGAAGGGCTCCTTGGTGATGTCCACCAGCTGCTGCTTGATGAACATCTTCGTCCAGTCGCTCTCGTCGAAGCAATTGTCCTGCTGCGGCCGCTTGCAAAACTCCTCGTACTCGGGAAAGTAGTCAACGATGTGCTTGCCAGCCCGGATCTTACGCTCCATAATGTCGTACTTGTTCAGGAACACAATCAGTCCGGCGGAGGCTAGGAAACGATTCTGCCACACAGCCCGAAACAGCTTGAGGGCCTCCTGCAATCGATTCTGGGTGGGATCCTCGCGCAGATTCTGATCGAATTCGCTGCAGGAGATCAGGAATAGCACTGCCTGGATGCCCTCGAAGACCTGTATCCACTTGTTGCGCTGATCCCGCTGGCCTCCCACGTCATACATGCGAAACTCCTGCTCGCCACCACCCATGCTCCTGGGTATGGGCACACGGAATGTGATTTGCGAGATGCCAGTGGTGATCTTCCGACTGTGCAGGATGTCCTCGGTGCTGGGAATGTACTCTTCATCGCTGATGCGGGCAAAGTTGTCCAGGAAACTGGTAAGGGAAGGAGAGTAGAGTTAGTAAGGTGATTTTTTTTTGGGTTTAATTTCTTTAATACTTACTATTTGGCACTATCCAGCAGGGGAAATTCACTCGAGCGATCGTAGCAGGCACGGATGCCCACATCGTTCCACAGAGTGGTGACATGGTCGCAGTACTCCTGCAAATATAAAAAAAATAAACCAAATGAGTAAGGTTTGGGGGTTTATCACTAAACTCAGACAGCACTAAAAAGAATCTACAAGGCTAACCCGGTTGTAAAACTGTCTGACTAAAGCCCAGCCATGACTTTTCTTTTCTTTAAACCTATTATATAGGTCGGAATCGGGGAGATTGGTTTACTATCATAAATATTACGTGCTTCTAAGCAAATATCTTGGGTATTTCTTCATTCATAAATCTCTGATAAACTTCCCGAGACTTTGCTACCCCAAAAATATACTTCCTTCTTTGCTCTCTGTTTTTTTATGTTTGGTATTACTCATTACTGGGGTAAAACATAAACCCCTGGGTGAGTGACTTGCGCCCCGCCCTCTCCGAGACTTGGACAGCCTGGCTAATCTTATCGTAAGCCATATAATGACCATTGGAGGCACTAGATATAAGTATTTGGAAATGAGAACCGCCTACTCCCAGGCATGAATCATCCGCAAAGAACAACTGCAGCTGCGGCAAACTTAAACAAACAAACGAAACAAATCATAATGTCCAAGTCCAGGAAGTCCGATTTACAAAACACTTGTTTTGGAAAGTTTTCAGACATTCCTACGGTCCTAATGGATGGGCTATCAATCAAACCCGCCGCCCAACGATAAGAACCAGTCGATCGATCGCTCGACTATAGCCAGCGGAGATTTGACGCAAGTTCTAGGCGGCTTCAAAGTCGTTTGCCTGGATTTTCGGACCAGCACTATATGTATATGTCACAACACAACACATTCTGAAGTGCAGCGGGGATAAGATACTAGGGACCCTCGAATCGGCAGCGAAACTCACCTCGTTCATGTACTCGGGAGCGGATCCGGGCAGGGAGAGTATATAGTCGGCGGATCGTTCGCTGGTGCAGCTGCCAAAGTCGATACCAAGGATACCCATTTGGCCCACTAATTGCAGGATGGATTCGTGGATGTTTTGGTATATTTCAGGGATCTTTTCGCGCCGCTCACTGCAGAGAAGAGAAGGGGAGAAGAGGGTCTTTGAGTATATGCAAAAATATATATTAATTAACTAATTTGCTTTTTTTTTAAGCTGAGCTTTAAAAGAGGGCATTAAAAAAGGATTATAATTTCCAGGTGGTTCCATCAATAATGTATAATTTCTTATGGTTTTCTTGAATTTTAAAATTTTTCTCAAATTTATATGTCTTGGTGGTGGATTAATTTAGGCCCTAAATTTGGGGAATTTTTTATGACATTTTTTGTAATGTAGAAAAATATTTGTATAAGAACGATTTTTGTTAGCATTAAACCCAACACCTGACAAAATTTCGACCACTTGCCTTCCAGTTAAAGATAGTGATCACCACACCTGCGTTTCCTTGTTCGATATTTATCATTTTATGTGGAATTATTTTTCATTCCATTACCATAGATGTTTTTATTGAATCTAATCATGTTCTAAACATTCCCCATAGTTTTAATTAATAATTCCTCAACCCGAAATACTTACTCATCGGTAAATCCATTGATGTGTAGTATCCGCATTTGCTTAATGATGGTGGTCTTGCCGGACTCGGCGGTGCCCAGCAGCAGGATCTTGACGGTGGTATCCCGTACGCCCTTGGACATGTCCTTGAGCATATGATGATCATGCATGGAGTGCACCTGCACCTGCTCCTCCTTCTGCCCCATCACGGCCGCCGGCTTTGAAGGTTGCTGGCGCAAACAGCGCAAAAGTCTGCAGGGAGAAAGAAAAGAAGGCAAATTTGCTTAGCATTTGCTTGTTCGGTGGTGACTTCTAAGGAAAAACACGCCGATCAGGAGAGTCTATATATAGTAGGTAAATATTAGCATACACCCCAAAGACAGCACTCTGTACACTCTAACGCTAGATGGGGGATGTATGTGTTTAATTAAAAGCACACAGAAGCCGGAGATAGGGGTTCCAAACTACGTGGACTACACTACGCAATAGATAAAGTCGCTATGGACCCGAAAGTCGGAGTCGGCAGGGGGAATTGAGGCACCAGAGGGGCAGTG
This sequence comes from Drosophila ogumai, assembly GCA_018904815.1. Classification (NCBI taxonomy): domain Eukaryota; kingdom Metazoa; phylum Arthropoda; class Insecta; order Diptera; family Drosophilidae; genus Drosophila; species Drosophila ogumai. The sequence continues at coordinate 3,896 of JAEIIJ010006263.1, forward strand.
TCTGGCACAAACCGAATCTGACGCATACAGAATACACACGGAATATCACCAATAATTGCAATCAGTTGGGAACAAGCTTTAATTAGGAGAGCAGAGGGTACAGTGGGTGCCACAAAACAAACCTGTTTAAAACATCTACTAGCTGAGCCCAAAGCTATTTGCAATGTCATCCCAACAAGGCAGGAATTGTTTGCTTTGGGTCTTAATATCAAAGTGTAAATACTAAAAGTCATTACTGAGTCATTACGACAAAAGTTCTGCCACATAATAATGCAATTATCGAATTTCTAACAATGGTTAAATAAATATTTAAGCTACCACCTAACCACCTCTAGGAATTCAAGTGCCAAGAAGAAAATGTTGAAGTAGAAGTTGAAGTTGAAGTGAGTTTCTTGAGGAGAATGGCATTTTATTATCAGTAGAGACCATCGAGAATGGTTGTCAAACAAGATGAAGTACTTGAAGGGTTCATAATGTTTCCAAGACGCAAAAATTTACCAATTACACTTGTCTCTGAAGTTAATTACTTGGTTACGAGGAAGACTTTAGGTAACTAAGAGTGGAAAATCAAGAGGAGCAATAGTAAAATCAAGCACTGAAGATCCCAATCATCCTCCAGGATCCAAGACGCAAAAATTTACCAATTACACTTGTCTCTGAAGAGGAAGACTTTAGGTAACTAAGAGTGGAAAATTAAGAGTAGCAATTAGAAAATCAATCACTGAAGATGCCAATCATTGTATAATTTGGGTTATTGGGGTTCTCTGATTCGATCACGTTTTAAGATATCGCCAGACAACACCTCAACAACAAATAGTGGTTATGATCCAAATAAATTCCCTGACTAATTGCCCCAATTGGAACCGTGGAAAAATTCAGCAGAGACCCGCTTCTAAACGCACTTTGCTCCAGAGGGGAATATTATATCTGCCTATAAATCGAGTCAGGTGAAAATCATTCACAGAGAGATTGGACATTCAAAAGGGGTGCTGAGCTGGGCGCTAGCTGGCCTTTATGGCCGGCAATTCTAATTGGACGATTGCCAAAAAACTTACTCAAGACCATTGGCTACACGATGGTTTCCTTATCGACGGCGCCCGCCACTCCAGATACGAGAAGGCACAGTGCTCCTTATCGAGCGGACCCTCCAAGCTCTCTCTCCCTCGATCGATTCAGGGTATGATGAAACCCTTATTGGTTTTTATTTAAATGCAGCTCTTCTTCGAGCCCAACCATAACCTAGTCACCACAATTTATGGTCCACTCTTTTATGAAAAGTTAATCATGAATTTTTCCCTCAATATTCATTAGGGATTGAGTGTAGCTATCTTTACGGCGCTGACTGTATTTTCTTACTTGATTTTTGTTTTTTAACTGGCCCAATAAATGTAGCTGAAGTATTTATGGTCAATTTACAAACACAGCAAAATGGAACCGTGCTAATCAGTGTCCATTGACCTCCTCCCAGTGCCCAGCCTGGCAACTAAATTACAAAACTTGAGTAGAGCAAAACAAATAAACATTAGTTGGCATTCTGACAGGTGCGTGAGGCTAATCTAAACAAATAACCATAAAATTGTATAATTTATTCAAAGATAATATATCGGTTAGCGGCGGTAATTAACTTTTGTTGAGTTAAAGATGCGTCAGACTGGGTAGGAGTAATGAGAAGCTCAGAGAAGGGATTGCGTCAGCCGCTGAGGTGGGAGGTATGAGAAGCGCAGAGAGAGGCGGTATCGAAAAAATCCTTTCTTTAATTGGAAACGAGATCCCTATGAAGCAACAACATATTGTCGATCATTTTTTGGCTACATATCGCCACGCTTTACGCAAAATCATGCCATAAACCTCATATTTATTTTGCAAAGGTCAATCGTTTTGTGGCCCCTTCATAAAGTTAATTTGCATTATCTGGCCGACTGGCAGTCTGATTTGGGCAGCCCGAAAAAGTGAGTGATTAGCTTGGTCCCAAATATAGAATGCATGTACAGTATATTGGATATTCCGCCATGATATCATCCGATCAGCCGCCCACTGATAGGAACCATAGTCCGGAAAACCAGGTATACACACTCTCAAAGGTAATGCAAACCCATTGGTTTAGCTTATCAAGAGAGCTGTTCCACAGTTTCTGTGATTTTTGGGGCCTTTCCGAGTCAACGGGAAGTTCGAGCTGATACCAAGCTATCGTTAATCATTATATATAATATCAAATAGACCTAGTTTCCTAGAAGTTGGAGGGGCAAACCAACCTTAATTTCATGCTTCTGAGTGTTGTATCAATCGTGCTCGATTGCTTCAGGGTTCTGCTTTATTTATTCACTTTTGTTTTTTCACTTGGGTGCACACTTTGTTATTGAATTCTTTAAATTCCGCGGTCTGGATCTCTGTTTACAGTTCTTTGGCCAGCTATATAGTATGTTTATCGAGCACTTGAGTTCTTGTCACCGCTGTAATAATAATATCCATTTGTTTGTATCACTGGGAACTCTGCTGTTGATGTTTTCAGGCTTTCAATATTCGCTTAGGGCCCGAAGCACGTCTAACACCGTTTTATGATCACACAGCACTGAAACGGCCAGTCAGCGGGCTGATTTCTTAAATATCAGCTCGGTTCCATTCACCACCTGAGATAAGGTTCCGAAAAAAAAGAGAGAGTATCGAATGGGACAGAGAGCGAACTTCGCTGTTTTCCGGGGAGATTGTGAGGGGGCGCATGGCAGCCACGAATCGTTTGTTAATTGCTTGTACGGGTGTTCAAAGTAAGAATGTACATTATCAGTGATAAGATAGCAGCCAGCGACACACCGTCGACCCACACAAAAGGCCAGGAAGAGAGTTATCCAAAGAGAATCGAGGTAGAGTATCAACAGCAGCTCTTAAGCCCGCAAAAAATACCCTAGTCATCCACAAAACTTGCTTCGTAAGAGTTGCAGAATTTACCAGAGTTATATAGGATGGATGAGCCACACATAGAGAAAATTAGGGTATTCTAAGAGATTTATTAAAATAAAATACTTTATTAATAACAAAAAACAAAACTTGGTCATCCAAAGTTTGTTTACCTTTGCAAATGGATCATGGCAAAAAATTCATCCATTTAAAAAATGTTGCAACGTTATTTAAATATGTTTTCATTTTATTTCAATATTAATTAATTATTTGGTATTTCTAGAAATACTTCAATTCTTTAAATCGATATTTATATATATTTTTTGTGAAACTGCAAAGTTCTTAAAAGACCAAAAATATATATTTTTTATTATATATATATTTATTTTAATCCAAGTTTTGAAACACCATAACTTTGCTAAACATGAATTAATTTCAACTCGGAAAGCTTCTCTGTGCTAGTTTTTATTACGTTAATAAGTCTGCATATTTGATTTACAATTTTTAAAAATTAATTTTTTGGTCAACTTTTTCAAATTTTAACGATGTAACTTATCAAATTTTAAAAAAATTGGTAAATTTTTATAATACCCTGTTAGAGTGTAAAATCTATAAAAAAAAAAAAACATTGAAAGATTTTGCTATAAAAACTATAGCCGGTATAAAGTGTTCCTTAATAGAAAATCTCTTGTACTAAACCTCTTTCTAACCACTGTCTCATCAATTTTGGAATGGAACTTTACTCCTCTTCAGTGGGCGCCGCCCTTGACAACTGAAACTGCACTCGAACTGGCTGGGTGGGATTCCGAGGGTCGAGAGAGTTGGAAATTGTTTGCATACTGAAGCAATTGTGGTTTTGCAACAATAGTTTTGCACTCCAAAAGGGGAGGCACTCGATAGGGAACTACAGTACATGTAATTAAAATAAAGAGGGACCCATAAGGGATCGAAACCTTATCGCAAACTGGGATGATAGACCCACACCTGACCCAGTGAAGGGTCTCAAGGATGGAACCCCTGAAGGTTCAAGGCGGTTCGACCGCAAGCGTGAGGCGTTGAACCTCCGATACCGATCTGGGGCTCTCCTTTACGATGGATTTCAGAAGTACGGGCTCTGATTCTTATCGGACGACAATGTCAGTCAATGGGCTCTGTGATTTTCTGCTCTTATTTTATGAATTTATTTATTTGTTTGCCAGGCGTCTGGAAAAGCTGAAAAAGAAAGAGTGGGCAGGGCCGCTGAGATAGTCATTCCATTCCGGCAATTAGCAATTTGACGTTGCCGAAAACAAAATTTTCCTACAAATTGAAAGCCATAAAGTGGGGGTTTATGGTTTCGGGCCCCCTCATTGGAGGAGGCGTACGTATTGTACTTCTGGCTAAAAAAGTTGCTAATTTGAACCCGCGCGTAGACACTGATTTCGCCAGAATTTGCTCAGTTTCAATTAGTCGGGCACACGTAAAGGGTTTGCTACCACAAATGGCACTTGCGGAATGGAATTTCAACTATTTTGTTTTGTTCAGGAGATTGAAATGTACATACAGACCCGAAAAACAAGTCGCCATTCATTTCCCAGTATCAGTCGCCGCCTCTCCAACTGGATTTCCGCTTCTTTGACCAGAATGCCAAATCGTATGACTGTCTAACCCAACTGAATGCCCAAATAGTCTGTACTCTCCTCGGCGCGTTTGCATTATATAAAAAAAAAAAAAAGAAAAACAGAAATCTGATGGCGCTGAGGCGATACAAGGCCGTAAATCTTGATCCGATTGGAACCCATTTTGGTTGCCGAAGTCGTGGCGGATCGGTGGCGCTAATCATGTGGAACCTCTTTCTTGGCCCGAAATAATAATCTCGGCCTGATAATGCACAAGGGGTGTAGGAGGTGGGGCGAAACATAATACTTGAGAACCCGATATTGGGTATAAATTAATGGGGAGCTAACGAGCAGCAACTGTACTCTGAGTCGCCAATTTGGAAAGCAATAATTACGGGTGTAAATCACTTAATTAGGCTGTTAATCTAAGGAAATGGTTTCAAATATTAATCCCAATGAGCTGTTTGTGTATTAAAAAAGTTCATACCAGTGATTACAATCATATAATATCGTTTATATATCATTTCAAGGGTTTTATGATATTGTAAAAGCTGATTGCTTTCTAGGAATAATAAAAGACGAAGTACTAATAAATTGGTTGAGTATTCTAGAAATATTTTAATATTTAAAAATAAATAATAATTTTAAAATTCTAGAAAGTAAAAAAGGTTTCCTTATTCTAGAAAGCTTTCGTTCTTTCTTCAGTTTTAAGATAACCACCAAATTCCAATTGTAATAGGTAATAATTCCAACTGTGTTCCAATGTTCTCTTTTATGGTAGTAGACTTGTTTTTTACCCTTGCATTCCTTTTGTAATAGCTCAGAACAAATAGGAAATAGTTCCAACTAATGTGCTTTTTATGGTAGTAGACCTGCCATTTACCCTTGACTTAAGGCACTCGACCGATATGGCGACCAGGCCCCCTGACATCACGCAACCCACCCAACACGTAAGCTGCTAATTCCGGGGGATCTGGCGTCTTGGTCGAACGTGATCCCGATCCATCAAGTGCGCTCCTGATATCACTGCCCGCCTAGCTGATAGATATAGCTCCACTCCGGTGTTATTTGTCTAATTCGACAACAGGGCCCAGATAAACACCGAGGGGCTGTATTTTGGCCAATGTTTTTGTTATTGTTTTTCGCTTCAGCTGCAATGTGTGTGCTGACAAGCATTTTGATTAAGGAACGATGGAGTGGAGGTTGGAGTGGGAGCAGGGCACGTCTCTGGTTCATGTGTGGTACGTCGGATAATGATGTACGAGAGGTACAGGTTGAAGTTGAATGATAACCTGGGGAAAAACAAGTGATTCACATGGATATATCTGTTCCCCATATTAATTTTTTGCTTCTTTTTGGGAAGAGATACCGAAAAAAGGGGAGTTACGAAACCAAGGTCGTTTCTAAATAAGAGATTTGTAAGTCCCCGCCATCGAACAAGCTGTCTTAATTGCCTTCTTGAGATATAATAAAGGGTACAACGCATTTCATAACTGAGGGGAGCTAAGAACCCGAGCTAAGCCTGCTATTATTAGGTTTGTAATGGTCGTAAATTAAGAATGGTTCTTGATAGACTACCTCTGAGTGCCATTGTCCTTACACAGAAAACAAAACTGTTGAGAAATCGCAAATTCTGCAAATAGAATTCCTTGCGCCAACCCATTATAAAGATGTCGAGATTATCGGTACTTAATCGCCAAATAATTGGCGCGCCGTCGTAAAGATGTACCCATATAAATGGAGGAGAGCCACTCTGCTTTAGGAGCCACTTCAGGCGACCACCAGGTTGGGTGTTAGCCACTGCCCGAGCACGTGTTTTGGCCACTCACTTTGGTCCCCGTATCTACTGGGAGGTAAGAGTGGGTTAAATTTTAATTTCTATATGCAAACAGCTCTTGTTTATTATTAGTATTTAGCATTATCTTTTTGTAATACTAACCCGTCCGAGAGAGGGTCAGTTTTTAGACACTTCAAAGACAGGTGCTTCCTCGATAAAGGAAGTAAAGAAAGGTGGAAACTTAAGTGCTGAGATAAGCCCATAATCAAGGTTGTATTATGGAAGGCAGCTCTACAAAGTCGGGGACACTCTGCTCTTTGCTATATTTAATTTTGAGAGCCTTTTGCAGAACCGGTCCATGTCGAAGACTTGTTTATTTATTCAGGGGGATTCCCTTATCTCAAACACCAACGATTACATACCACGCACAAGTGATTTAGGGCCCTGATAACATAATCTTTGGCCAAATCTAGCTTTGGGGTTAATCTCCTAGCAGGTCAACCAAATAAAAGCATGTGACGAAGCAAGGACTCTAGTTAAATATATGTATTATAATATGCTTTACAACTAGGCGGAAACAAAGAATCGAATGTATTGCGACAACACACACGCAGCGGAAGTGGCTCCTCCTCCTTCTCCTTCCTCAGCCGCCACTCCGCATCACTTCAAGATGGACCATTTGAGTTGTTCGCGCGCCGATTGCAGAACCTAAAAGATAGATAGCACACGACAAATGTAGAAAAACAGCAGTTATATCGAGCAATTAGTTAATTAATCAAAGCCTCCAGAACATAGTTATCAGCCATACATATTTATTAGAACGTTTTCAGGGAGTACAAATGGTAGAAATGGGGGCTATTTTTAGGGGAAAATAATCAAGACAAAGTACACAAAATGAAACAAAAAAAGTAACACTATATATAAACTTATGAAAAGTCGGCTTTAAACATAAAGGTTAATGACTGTTAAGGTTTAGTAAACATCAAGTAAACCAAAATATACATTATTAAACATAAAGATAGCGCAAAACGCCTACCTTAGGCACTGCTTTCATCTAACGAAAGAACTAAAAATGAGCATAAAGTTCCAAAATACGTATTAATCCTTTTTATTTGATCATCTTTACGAATACAACAAAATGAGGTAAATTTAAATGGAAATCAAAGTCAAAGTACGAAACAAAACCAGACGAAAACTAGAAACTAATTGTGTTTTGATCGAAGGGCCTACCAATTAACGTACAAGACACTTAAACGAGCTACTAAGTAGAGTAGGGTGAAGTAGTGGCTACCAAAAAAGACCATTTAGGGTGTTAGTTACCTGGGCAACGGTCTGTTCGGCAATGGGAATGTCATCGTTGCGCAGATCGACTCGTTTTACCACGGACGAGGGATCCGCATCCAGGATAATGCTGTTTTAAGGATTTAAATAAGTTAGATTTAAATATTCAATAGAAAAAAAGGAGATGCAGTAATGGGAAAGTATAGAATTGCATAATATTAGAATAGCAATACTTTTAGGAGAGCAAAATTATGGTTGTTTTTAATAGGAAAACTATAGAAAAAGGTGCATAGAAGCTCTTAAGAGTTCTTTACTAACTAGTTATAGGACTTTTAAGGAAATCCCTATTGAAAATCCGCAAATAAATGCCCTGAGCGGCTTTAAGAGATTGAAAATATATCACTTTTAGTAAATAATACTTTAAAATCATCTGTTTAATGTTTAAATAAACACAAACAATCATTAAAGTGCTCTTAAAGAGGTTAATTCGCACCCAAATTATTAAAGTTCCATGGATTTAAAGACCTCCTCCCATCACTGCATTTCCCCCTAAACTCAATACCCACCCTCCGTCACAGATCTCATCGAAGGCCAGCATAATGATCTCCAGGTTCTCCAGCACCAGTCGCTTCTCCACATTCTTCTTGAGAATCAAACTGATGGAGTCGTACAGGCAGTTGAGCACGGACAGCAGAATCAGTTCGTTCTCATAGGCGGTGCCCATCACGTAGAAGAACAAGTCCACGTTGCTTTTGTAGACACAGGTGAGGCCATCCAGCATGATGATTTCCGTGTTCGACCGGTGCGTCTTGTTGAAGAGGTTCTTTTCGAAGGCCTTCTGCTCCTTCAACGTGGACAGGATGTTCTTGTCGTAGTACTTGGCCAGAATGCGGTTGCCGTCGTTGTCCATGATGCACATGCCCTTGATGATATCCTGCGGCAAGGGGAGTGCTTTAAATCAGCCGGTTATTTATAAATTAAGTCATTTACCATCATAAATCCGTCCATTTTCGCAGGTTTTTTTGTTTTCGTGTCTTACACGTCACATTAGAGATGGCCAAGTCATCGATGGCGGCCGGACTATCGCATCGCATAAGTATTCGATATTCCGATTGTTATTGTTTAAATCTAATCGTGTCTAATTTTGTAAAATGTGAAGAACATAATATAATTGATTTTTTATATTGTTATTTTACTAAATTATTTAATTCGAGGCCAAGTTTTCGTTTTATTTCATTTTCCGGTAGTTAATCGAGTACTCGAATATGATAAGTCGATTTTTATATCGACTTTTTAGAACACTTTCATTTAAATTGTTGGCGCGCTTGCAAATATTTGGATATTATTTGAATTTTAAAACTGAGTAGGCCAAAATAAAAATTAGGCTTGACTGTGTTTGACTTTTTTTGGGCTAAAACAAAGCCCAGAGAAACGACTGTGGCAGCCTAAATTTTAATTAATTCGTAAAAAACAGAAACACGTACAAATTGTTTGCGCTTAGCCACCGAAATTGTTTCGATTCGATTGTGTATATATAATTTTTTTATTTTAATTTTAAATAAAACCGTTTCCGATGGACATTCTGCAGGATGAGTTTGTTGTCCCCAAGCAGGAGGATGTGGAGCAAGAGCACGTCCGCAAGGTTGCTGCTACCAAGATGCTGCGTTCCGCTCGGCGTCGTCACAACCATGATGCTAATTTAAGCGCCACCAACACCACCGTGGCTGCTCATGTGGTGGCCGGCAAACCAAAGCCACCAAAACCAGAGTCCAAGAAGCTGCGCAAGAAGCTAACCGAGTGCGAGGAGGAGAAAAACACACTGGCCCAGGCCATTCAAGACAAGAATCAGGAGATCTCTGACCTTAAAAAGTCCGTGGACTCACTAAACGATGTCCTGAACTCGGTGCCCATAGATGAGCTGCGCTGCAACTCCTCGATAGCCGGCACCAAGATCCTGGAGCTGAGCAAAAAAAACCGTATAATGCGGGCCGAACTCGAGCAGACAAAGGCTCGGCTGGGCAAGAAGGAGGCTCAAATCGAGAAGCTGGAGCGGGATGTGCGCTCCCACAAGGACATGTTGCAGGCCAATCAGGATTTGATGAAGAAAGGCACCTCTGCCGACGAGCTGCAGGCCAAGGTGAACAGCATGCAGCAGAAGCTGTTCGAGACCAGGAACAAGAACACAGAGCTACAAAACCAACTAAAGTTGGCACAAAAGTGCCTGCAGCACGAGATCGGCGGCGATGCCATCAATGTCAACATTCTGGCCAACAATCTGAATCAGGCCAACTGGCGTGGTCGCGCCCAGCAGATCCTCACGCTCACCCAAAAAGTCCAGGAGCTAAAGGCCCGCCTTGACTCCAGCGAGGATCGTGCTCTGGCTGGAGGCGTTGCAGACTATGCCCCAGTGCCCATGGGCTCTGATCTGGACAAGGTTCATAGCAGTCCTCGATCCTGTCACGCCAGCCTGGGTGGCGGCGATGGCGCTGGCACCACTGCCCCTTTTGATCGTTTCACTCCAGGCGTTCGCAAAAGCGAAATCCTCCACCGCGCCAAAGTTGAGGCCTTGGAAAAGGAGATTGTGAATCTGCAGGCCCAATTGGAGGATCAGCGCAGCAAGATCTTGGCCCTAAAGGTACGCAATAAGACCCTCAACGAGGATCTGATCAAGTACAAGATCCGCTCCAGCGAACTCGAGGAGCAGACGGACTACAATGGTGTCAACATTGACACCATGAACGACAAGCTCTCCAAGCAGCGTCAGCAGTACGAGAGTCGAATGGATGACACGCGTGCGGAGCTGATCCGAGTGACCGAGGAACGGGACACGGCTCGTCGGCAAATGGAGGAGCTGAGCAGCATGCATGTGGAGCTGCAGACGGTAGTCAAGCAAAAGGAGGTGGATATTGCAGGACTGCAGGAAATGGCCAAGAAGCTGGAGATGGATTTGCGAGCCGTCACCGGGGGATTCCTTTTCTCCTGCCGGGAGTTTCGAAAGGTGAGGCTATTTTTTGATCCAGATAATCTTTACGATTTTAACTTCTTTCCAGGAGGAATATGTGGGCATCCTGGATGCCTTGGAGGTGGAAAAGAACCAGCTATTGTTGCTCAACAAGAGTCTTAATGAACGCTTGGAAACGGAGCGTGCCAGGGTCGAGGGAACCCAGGAACAGATAGGCAAACACAAGACCCGAATTAGTCGTTTGGAGGCCAGGATTCGGGAGCTGGAGAAGGAGCTCGATGTCCAATCCGACAAGAAGAAACGCACTCAGCGAATGGCCGAATATGCCAGTTCGCTGAGTCGCACTTCTCTTAGCGGATCAATTGGCTCCTTCAGCTTTGAAAATCAATCGCAATACCAATCGATCACCACTCTGAATTCAGGTCAGGTTGAGCCTAAGGTGGAGGAGCTAAAGAATCAGTGAGTATGAAGCTTAATAAATATACATCCATTTTTAAAATTTATTTTCCAACTTCAGATTGGAATTGGCCCAGGAGAAGATCACCATGCTGACCGAGAAACTGGATTACATCACCGAAGAAAAACGCGCCGATGCCAAATTCTTTGAGGAGACCATTAACAACTCCAAGACCATTATCCTGGACACCATACTCGGGACTCGCGAGGGCAAGGGCACCACCACAAGCGCCACCTCCACCTCCACAGAAGAAGAGCCAGCCCAGAGTCGTCACTGAGTTTATGAATTGTTTTCTAATTAATTTTTAAAGTTATTTGCAAAATAAATAAAAATAGAAAATCCACTTGGGCTTTTCACAAATGTTTAATTTTTTATTTTTTATTTGTAACACGTTCACAAAACAAGAAGCCTTTGGCGCTGCTTCAGTTTCAGTTTCAGGATAAGATTAGATTTCAATTCATGTAAGTTGCTCTTCCTCCTCAAAGCAGTTTAAATTGCATTATGCCTATAAAGATATTAATTAAATGGGTGTGTGTGTGTGTTAATAATACATTATATAGCTTGACTTGCGCCATAGAAAAACATTCCGCTATTGCAATCATCACATTATTAATTATTTTAGTTGCTGTGTGTAAATTGTTTCGTTAGTTTTGCATTTGAAATTCGTTCAGCGCTTTTATATTTGCATAATTGTATAGTTATATTAGTTGTATATATGTTATTGATGCATTATTTATTGATAAGCCTAGGTAAATTGGTTTTCATCTAAAAAACACTTGGTTTTAGCAAATTAAAGGCACTTTCAAGGATTTATTTTGTGAAACGAAACAATACTCTCTCCCTTCCTGCTCTCATTTAACACTACAAACAAACAATATTTTTATAATCCTCTTAACAAAATATATATATATATATATTAAAACACGAATTTCCCCCCAAAAACAAAGAACAATATATATATTTTCATTAAATTGACAAAATTGTAGGGATAAAGACTCGGAATGAGTCCAAGCTTTTGAAAAGCTTAAGAAAAAAAATAAAAACGGAGGGGAAAACCGAAGTAAGTTTACTTTTTGAGAACTTCTAATTAAATTAGAACATTGTTATTCTTGCTGAAGCATTATTTTATCGTTTAGCTACATTCGTGTATATTTATGATTGGTTAGCTATAGCGTACGATCTCTTGTATATCGTTCAATAAATATTCTGTATAAATTTGATTCGTAGATAAATGCAAACTTGGCTCTGGTCGCTGCTTCATTATAATATAAGGTGTATTATCTATCGGCCGATTCATAGCTGAAACGCACATAACTGTTGTTGTTGCGGCTTTTAGTTTATTTAGTTATTTATGCATATCGGATTGTTGGTTCTTCTCGGTTCGATAAATTGCTATTAATTTTACAAATGAATTTCTCATCTCTCAATGCTTTACAAAATCCGCTGGCTATGTATATATATATAGTATTTATATATATCTATGTATGTGAATGTAAGTATAAATTAATGCACTAAATGTTTAGGTTTTGGGTCAAGGTGCTGGGAGTAAGCGACCTTCGCCGTCGCCGCCTGAATACGTGGTTGAAGTAGTAGTAAATATCCTGCTCCGGCTGCTGCTGATTGGGCGTCTTCCTGTTCATCTCCTGCTGCTGCTGCTGCTGCTGTTGCTGCCTCTGCTTGGTGTCCACTTGCGGATGATAGTTGCTGTAGTGATTGTAGCCATGCATATCGTAGGGATTATGGTGACCCGATGGATGCATGCCAGCGGATGGAATTGGTCCTAGTCCTCCTACTCCTCCTCCTCCTCCGCCATGAATGCCATGTCCCCCGCTCCGCATCATTAGATTCGCATGCATATTTCGATCCGCAAGAAAGACATTGACAAAGAAGACCAGCACGAGCAGGATGTAGAGCAGACAGACGAGGATCACCACTGCTGGCTGGCGACAGCAGCAGTAGTAGAACATTCCCTATTATATAACCGCCTGCTCCACATAGTTGGCAGGCAGCATGCCGGTCTTGCCGGTTCGCTCCACACGACCGGTCATCCAGCCAGAGTCAATGGATTCCACCTCGAAGATGACATCGCCCTCACAGAAGCTGACTTCGTCGACGTCCTGCGCCTCGTAGTCGTAGATGGCCCGATAGACACGCTGAAAAAAGGGGAATTAAATAATTAAAAATAATAAATAAATTATGATTATACGCTTCTCACCAAGGCACTGCTCTGGCGCGACTGTTTATCCTGCAGGGAGACATAAGACGGCTGCTGACGCAACTGCTGCTGCTGCTGCTGTGGGGGATGCTCCTGCTGCTGCATCATCTGCACCTGCTGGTAGTACTGCTGTTGCTTCTGCTGCTGCTGCATAGCCTGCTCGGCACTGCTCAGCGAGCCATAGATGCCATTGGCTGGATCAATGTCAGAAATGGAGCCAATCTTCTTGGGATACACACTGTTGCCTGTTTGGAGGGATACTTGAGTTAGTCAGGAGTTCCAAGGGCAAAGTCGACTCAATTCTAGTGATGTCGGGGACAAGGACAAGATGACTGCGGATGGCTTTACATCGAGCTAAGCTAAGCTAGCTAGCCTGGCCTACTGGTTAGTACTTACCACCTGCCGAGCTGTACACCAATGTAGTGCTGGATCTGCCAGACTGGGGCACCACCCTAGGCCCATCCGTCAACGGATCGTAGTCGGCTATCTTTCCTATATTGCCACTGCCGGCCACCATGGTGGGCACATGTCCATTGCTGGCATTCTTGGCATTTATGGCATTCTCCGATGGTGAAATCGAGGCATAATTGGGTGAGGCATACAGCTGCTGAACTCCTGCTCCTGCTCCTGCTGATGGTGCTGCTCCTCCTCCAGTCACACTAGCCGCCGAGCGTCTCATTTGTGGCGGCAGCATTTGTTGGCTGTTGTTGATCGTCGTCGTCGTCGGTTGCTGCTGTGGCTGACCATGCCCATTATTATTGTTCATGCTGTGATTGCTGCTAACGCCGCCAATGTTGCCGTTGCTCTGATTGTTGTTCAGCAGGCTATGCTGCTGTTGTGGGGCAGCCACCATTGTGGGGTTGCTGTTGTGCTGCTGCTGTGGGGGCTGATGATCATATTGATCGGCAGAGTTGCCGCTGGGATGATGCGAATTCTGGAGTATGGCTGAGCGCATCTCATTGTAACTATTCAGAGCCTGCTGCTGCTGTGAATTCTGCTGATGTTGCTGTGCATTCTGCAGTTGTGGCTGCTGGTGGTGCTGCTGCATATTCTGCTGTTGTTGTTGTGCCTGCTGGTGATGCTGCTGCGCATTCTGCAGCTGTTGATGCTGCTGCTGGGATGTTGCTGTGGGATACAGATGGGAGGCTTGTTTAATGGCTTGCTGTTGCAGCAACTGCTGCTGCTGCTGCTGCTGTAGCTGCTGCTGGTGCTGCAGGCGCAAGGCCTGCGGTTGCTGGTAATGGGCATAGGGATCGTGCATTTGCTGCTGGGCTCGCTGTTGTTGCTGTTGCTGGTGGTGTTGTTGTTGCTGTTGTAGCTGTTGGTATGTGGGCGTTATGGCCGCTGTGTTGTATTGCTGGTGTTGTATGGGTGGCGGTGGCAGGGTCTGTTGCTGCTGTTGCAGATAGTGTTGGTGTTGTTGCTGCTGCTGCTGCTGTTGGTGCTGCTGCTGCTGCAGTTGCTGCTGATATTGCTGATGTTGCAGCTGCTGCTGTTGCTGGTGTAGTGTTGTCACTGCTGGCGGTATGGGTGAGGCTGTGGGTGCATATTGCGATAATTGTTCAGCTGCCAATTGCTCAGAGAAATATTCCGATTCATCTATCGATTTTATCGATTATTTTTCAATATAAATTGTTCGATTATTATCGATTTTAGTTCGATTTTAATTCGATTTTTAGTCACAACATTTTTTCCACAGTTTTTTGTTTGTTAGTGTGTAATATGCGTGTTGTGTGTGTGTGTGTGGTTGGTGTGTGTGTCGTTGGGTTAACGGTTAAGCACACAAAGTTATGTTGCATTTATTTTTATTGTTTGTTGTTTTTTGTTGGTTGCAATTGATGGTTGGTGGAGTGTGAGGTAAATTATGCCAACACACAAATGTGATAAACAAAGATTCCGCAACAAAATAAATACATATATAAAAGAAAACGAAACCATAAAAAAAGAACGGCATTATAATCAATATTAATGACAATATGTGACAGATGTGACGGATATGATGGATATAGATATAGTATATGTACGTGTATAGTGTAGATAAATAGTGCAGAAATGCAAACACAGACATGCCTTAATATATAAAAAGAGAGATACAGTGGTTGAAACTTATAGATAAAAGCTTAGATATTATAGAAAAAAAAGTATAAATAATTTTAATTTCAATTATTTTAATCCGAATGTTTCTTTAAATATTTAGTTTTAAATGGTTTACAGATAGGTTTTCTTACTTAATTCTTGTTTAATGATTTATTTTCTGAATAGAAAAATATATTAATAAGAATTCATAAAATGTATTCAATAAATGGTGATTTAAATTTAAATTTAAATTTCAACAGAAAACAAGCTTTAACTACTTGAGTCCACTGTAAACTATTTTGTTATTTATTTGAATGCATGCATGAATGACGTCAATAGACAATTATGAACACATTAAAAGTCAATGAAATTCGAATAAATTGATTCAAACAGTAAACCCAACCAACTAACCATTATTAAGCGAACGAGCGGTCACAAACAATGAAGCTATAATGGCTACCACATAGTGAAGGGGGGGAAAGTGAACAGAAATAATATACAGATATGTTTATATAGTAATTACAAAAGGGTTTCATAGACAAATGGAGAAATGGCTGAAGGGTATAGGCATAGCCCAGGGAAAGGGGCATACTCACTGCTGCTGTCGGAGACCTCGGCGGATCCTCGCTGCTTCTCCATGGCCGCCTTCTTCTCCAGATCGCCATGATATGCCACATTCGATATGTGCTTCGTGTTCTGCTTGATCCGCAGCGTTTCCGGGTCATCGGCCACCTGTCGAAGGGGAATGCATAATGCAATTAGTAACCCATATTCTGAGTGGGAGAGGAGGGAGTGCCTTCTGCACAGAGAAAAAAATTTACAAAATACTAATTGAAGCTTAAAAAATAAATAAATAAATAAACAAAAATATATTTACAAAAAATTAAATACAAAATCAATAAAAGTAAAACCATAAAATTGAAAATAACTCGAAAATGTACTCGAACTTATCAGGATATATTATATTTTTTCAATTTAAAATTGTTGAAAGGGAAGAGTGCTTATAAATTCTTGATATTTTCCTTCATTACGCATTTTATAATTAATATTATTTGTCCTATTTGTTATAATAAATTATTATCTATTAAAGTTACGTGTTTCCTCTCTCTCTTAACGTTTTCCCACTGACCTGTGTAAATTTGCCTTTGGCCTTCTCAAAGTCCGCATGGTATTTAACGTTCGACTGGATTTTCGTGTTCTCCGCGATGCGCTTCAGTTCGGGCGTATCGGCAATGGCCGTTGCCTTGGCCTTCGGTATGTGTCTGCAAAGATGAAATGGAGAGAGAGTTATAGCAGGGGTTATAGATCAGCGTTAGCAGGAGTTAACATAACGTTAGTGAGTGCAGTCAGTCAGTCAGTCAGCAAGCCGCAGATAAAGTTCACCATCAAACTCCACACCATAGCCAGTGGCAATTGGAGCTCGGGATGCAGCTGCAGTTGAAGCTGAAGCTGAAAAATTCTTCATGCCAGCTGGCCAAGAGTTGGATTCAGGGAAATTCCGCTGCAGAGAGCTGACTGAGCTCGAGGGGAAAACTCCCTCCCGCACAGAGCGGTGTATCCATCTCCGATTTCATGTTGCCTGGGCTTCGTGTGAAAACCTCTGACCTCGCTCTCAAGAGCTTTTATCAATTAAAACACAAGACACAGAGCAGGGTCTGATCTGCCTCTGCCTTGCGGATATTTTTGTGGCTTGATTTCGATTTGAATTTTTTTCCTTTGTGGCCTTAAGCGAATAACGGCCATCAACTGCCAGAGATTTGTCTGTGGCCAAGAATGGAGTTTATCAAAAGACAAGGGGAAAAGTTTTGAGGGAAACCTAACTCGTGGCTTAAATAGTGGAATTAAAAGTCAAGATAAGAATCAATAGAGAGGCATCAAAAATACAAAATAAATTAAATACAAAATGTTTATATATACATTTAGGGCACAAAAAAATAAAGTGATAATTAAATTTAACAGAAATCACAATACCATAACAATGATATATTATTTGAGGGCATCTTTCTCCTGTAAAACTCTGATTTTCCGCCTCCATCCCCCTTGGACTAATTCATCAATTTAATTACTGGCAGCTGAAAGGAATAACATGGCGCTCTTCTGTTATGCAAAAGTAATCATAATGAACAAACATACGCAGCAGCAGCAGGCCAGGGCAGGGCATATCCATAAATCCGCCAAACCAAATGGACGATGACTCTTTTTGTTTTGTGTATGTGTTACTTTAACCTATCAAAAGGGTTCGGGGTTCGGGGTCCTAGCCTAATCGATGGATCGATCGATTGGCAAACAAAACAACAACTGATAACCAAGTTCGATGAGTTAGCGCCGAGAGAGAGAGGTTGATAAACTCGCGTCCATAGCGTGCGAGTCGCTGTAACCACCCAATAACCATATTGTAAACGTAATTGCATGCAAGTTCTATTGGCATTATAGAATATTTATGGGCATTTTAGCGAGAGCTTCTCTAATCGCCAACAGCTGTGGCGCCCATTGAAAAAGTCCAAATGGGAATGTGGAAATGGAAATTGGCATGAGAATGTGGGGTGGTTATTAGTAGTTGCCTTCTTCTTCTTCACCCACTGAAAATAAGCTGCAATCACTGCGGAATGCCAGCGAAGCGACAACAATGCCCACGACGACTGTCACACACGCACAGCAGAGGTGACCATTGGGTTGGCATGTACTACTATATAGTATATAGAAAATAGCAGTGGATAGTTGATAGTGGCACAAGGCCGTTTAATGACCAAAGCGAATGAGCAGCAGCAGAATCACTGAGACGGACGCACCGATGCATGTAGGTCTATTCCAAGCAACGGCAGCAAGACTTAATCTAAGCCAAATGGAAATGATACAAATTCTGGAATACCCTAGCTGGTAAGATGAGTGATATTATCACAGAAAAGCTTTCCAAATGGATAAAAATAAAATCGTTGGTCTATTTATGACCGACTATCAATTCAATCACAGGACACTTCATGGATTCTTTCCTTTCCTTTCTAGTTTTATTTATATTTTAATATAAAACCCCTATTTGAACATTATGAAGATGGGTTCGTCTTCTTACATATTTCTTTATAAATTCATATCGATATTTGCGATAAACAACACACGTTTGTTTTCTATAATTACAACAGATTTTGTTATACATATTTTAGTTTAATTTGTCATCAAAATTTATTAGAATTTCCCAATTTTTTAATTTTTATTAAATGCCTTAAAGTTAAAAAAAACAAGAAAGGAAGCTAACTTCGGCACACCGAAGTTTGTATACCCTTGCAG
>JAEIIJ010006265.1:0-31790 GCA_018904815.1 Drosophila ogumai
AGATTTATTGTTTCATTGAAATTAAATTTTATAATTGCAATATAAAATGTGAATAGTCATAGTTTATGAAACAAACTAAGACATATTTCTTATCCTTTAGGAATGTTTTTCCCCCTTTTTTTGACTAGAACTTAATTTTATATTTTACTTTAAGATCAATATACATAAATTTTAATTTCTAAAATTTTCAGACGAAAGCGCATCAAGTATTCGACCTGTTGCCATCAATTTACTTGTCGTACTTTTTTTTTTGTTTTTTTTTGTGGACTGCATGTGACTGCCAAAAACAAAAACCATTCTCTGTATGAGTGTATATGCGTTAGCTGGCTTGTATTTGTTTTCCTTTGTATTTACTTTTTCGGTTTTCCAAATAACTTTAGCTGAGGTCTTCCAGCTGGCTTTTATTTTTGCCTGGACAAAGCGTCATTGTTTGTCACGCAGACCATTTTTAAGGGAGAATTATGCCAAATTATTTGCCATTTGCAAGAGGATTGATCACAGTCAGAGCTTCTAAAAAGCATTAATCGAAATTGATGGGCAAAACAGGCCACATTTTTAGCCAAATTGCTTGTAAGTAGTTCTTGGGAATTCATTAGTCTGTCATTTGCATTTAAAACTTTTGCGCTGTGGATCTTTAATTTTCATTTTGCATAAATTACAATGACTAAGCCCGGCATGAACTTGCGGCTTTTATTGCTCTATTAGAACAAGAAGGGGTTGGTGGTGTGCCCGGGGAAAAGTGTTGAGTGTCAAAAACTTGGCCGCAAAATCCAAAAGGGGTTGGGGAGAGCGGGGAAATGAAAGGAAGCCAATGGCTTGGGGAGGATTTTAATTAAAATTCATCTTCACATTTAATCAAATCATGGCAACTCCTGGCTGCCTTCCTGCCTTGCCTTGCCTGCCTGCCTGCGACTGACATCGACACTGGCTTCTAATTAAGTGCGAAAAATCGTTAAATGTAAAATCAAATCGTGCAAAAAGTAATTGGACGAACTTGGAGGGTAGAAGTTGAAGCGGAGTTAATGGTTGGCATTGTTTTGCGTTTGGATTAAGGCCACAGCTCGACGGGGTTGGGGTTAAGTGGGTGGCGGCAGGTGTCAAATATTTACAATCTATTATGTACTCGTTGCTGGCTATTACACTTTGTTGTCTTGGCCAATTTTCTTAATTGCCCGCCGGAAATCCACTCCGCAATACATAGTGTCTCTCAGCCTTTTGAATTTCCACTTAAATTCAAAAGTTAAGCTGGCCAGGCAGCTGTGCTTTGTCCGTGAGTATTGCCGGGGTGTATATAAGGCCGATTCGCAGTTCGATTGTCAGTTAGTTAAGTATCCACCTCAAGATGAAACGTCTTTTCGCTGCACTCTGTTTGATCCTGATCCTGCCGCTTTTGCTAGCCCAATCTACCGCCTATGATTATCCTGATTTGGATCTGCGGAAACAAACTCGCCTGAAGACTAGAGAGCTCAAGCCAACTTTAGGGGCGAAAGTTGGCTCCCGCACCCTAGACAGTTTAAGGGGACTAGGATAGAGAATTTCAAAAGAATATAAATAAAAATCTAAAAGAAATTCTTGAAATAAAGAAACACCCAAAACACTTTAAGCTTTCATTTAATGGAGTATAATTTTGATCTCCCCAAACAATCAAAACATGATTAAAAAAATAAATACATACAGAAACATGAAGCTTTTCCTATGTATTGATCATTTTAATCATTTTTTCTTTTAAATTTATTTCACTCCAAAGCTGTAAAGAAACCTCGTTCTAACCAGTAGATTTTCTGCAAAAAATACTCGACAGACAACACCTCGAATGAATCCGATTTCGAGGACTTTGTTTTGCATTTGACATAGATTGCGGCACACACTTGCTCAGCTCATGCATATTTATAAAGCCAGCTGCACCCTGTCCTACGACAACCGGAAAGAACTCCCAGTTCGGATAACCCCTTTCAAACTGAACAAATCGGACCGGAGACCGGATCGCAGTGCATCGTTCATTGACAGTGGCAAGCGATTTTAATTGATTTTTTTTTGTAGCCTCTTCTCTTAGCCGGTTTACGGCGAGTTCATCGAGATCTCCAATCTGCCGGAGAGGAGCCGTCTCGTTGACAAAACTCAATTAGCTCTCTTAAGCTCATTTGCTTGAGTATACATTTTATTTGGCAAATGTGGCTTTAATTAAGCCAAAGCCTAAGCGTTTCAGGTAAACCGAGCAAAAGCAGATTGTTTAAAAATCATTACAAAGCAAGTGGGAAAGTGTGGCGACTACAAAGCTACCTGTTAAATTATTTACAAATTCACTACATTTTAATTTAAAATATTCATATTTGCCTTAAATTTTTATGTTATTAATTATATATTTTGTTTTTAAGATATTTTAAAATTAAAACTACTTTAAAGACTTTAGAAAAGCAGGCTAAATCCAAACCAAGTTTTTAAGCCAGATCAAGAATATGTCCGCAAGAGTACAAAATATTCTACAAGTACCGGATAAAATCGTAGAAAAAGAGCTAAGAAAATGGGTGAAAAAGGGTAAAAAAAAGGGAAAACACAAAAGAGGCGAAAATGAAAACAACTTGTGAATGAAAAATGTAAAAAAGGTGACAAGAAAACCCAGAACGAGAGCAACCAAATGCCAAACAAACGGCACACGTTGTTCTGTCTTTTCCCCTTCTCTTTAGGTATATGTATATCTGTCTCCCTTATTCGCTGGCCCCGTCTCTGTCACACATGCACCTGCAACAAAGCCAAGTAAGTCGTATTAAATTTAATTGGATTTGAGTGTTTACCAGCGTCCCAAGCCGGCGGCAAAGCCACAGGCAGCAGCAACAGCAGTCAAAGCTGCTGGCAAAAATGCGTTCCACTTTCTGTTTTTCTGCTGAATTTACACAGACAAAAAAAAAAAACAAATATATTACGAAAACTGTGTGGATTAAAAATATATATGTACGCTATTTGATTGATTATTTAATTTATTAATTGTTTACTGGAAGTATTTTATAAAAATATTTTACGGAAAAGTGAAAGGTTTGACCGACTATAGTTTATTCAAAATGTTAAAGAAAGAATATAAGATATATTAATATATTATTTTCTTCATTGTTTTAGGTACCTTTAATATTCTTTGAAGCTAAGTCAATACATAAATTTATGATTTTCCTCGTTCTTTCTTTAAAGTTTATAATTTAATTACATTAATTTATTTTTATAAAAGTATGTTCATTTAAAAATATCTTAAGGCTTTTATATATTTATTTATTGAATTTGATCAGATTATAATCTTTTCAAATTTTTTAATCATTCTTTGAAAGTCTTTCAATATTTAACACTAAATAAACTAATTTTAAATATCATAATATTTTTATATTATTCTCAGTGTGTTACACACTCGGGAGTGTGTGTTTATTCTGTATTGTCGTTTGCTGGGCGTAAGCATGTGTGTGTGTTGAGTGGCAGCAAAAATTTCATACATTTCGCAGGTAGCATGCGGCTTAAGCCGGATTTTATAGACATACATCCGCAGTGGCACACACACCCAAGCCCACAGAAGATGCAATAAAAAACTACAAATATTGCGTATACGCCCGAGAGCCCACTGCTGCACGTGGCTGTTGTCAGCGCAACGCTTTCATTTGCAGAGCAAAGGACCAATTAGCGGAATACATATAGCCACGTACATATCCTTATACATATATATGTAGGTCTAAAGCACAACTGTTTTTATATTGGTGTCATCTGTTTTGTAGCATACTTTCCGGTGGCCATTGTTAGCGGTAAAGTTTTAGTAAGGATTTTTATAAAGTCACAAATATAAAAAAAACACCATTAACGTTATATTTCTATTTCTTAAGTTTAATAGTTGGAATTAATTAATTTATTTCCTGAAATTTATTACTTCGTTGGCTTGAATTTAAAATTTGAAAAACGTTCCAATTTGAATACAAATATTACTAGAAAATCCAAAAATAATCTATAATAGCAAATTCACATTGAAAGGCTTAAATTTAATTATACTGGACAGCTAATTTAGCAACATATTCGCTGTCTGGCCTGAAGAGCAGACTCGCCGCCGCTGGCTGGCTTAAATGTTAGCATGCAAATATGATAAATCACCGCCATTATTGGGCCATCAATCAAAATTATGCGTCCCGTGATGTCAGAGCTCCGCCCGTCTGCTCGTCTCACACTCGAAACCCCATCTCTTCTTGCTGGTTGTGTGCCAAGTGTCTAATTGAATAACGAAGCGTGCAAATTGAGGCGCCTCCCCCCAGACAACGCTCCCCTTTTCCCAGGATATCCCAGGAAAAAAAGGGCGGGAGGTTTGAAAATGTGAAAGGCCCGGCAGCAGTTAACAACACATCCGTAGAGATTTATGGAGACAGACGGGGAAAGAGAGTGCGACACTTTCAATGTCTGCGGTTTGTCCCGCCGGCGGAATAGCACAGCATGTTATCCTGCGGGCCACCAGGACTTGCTTTCCAACTCGCCTCGATCTCAATCTCAGCTCCAATCCTCCGTCTCTGGGGCTGGCTCCACACATTAACATAGTTTTTTAGCATCAGGTATGCAAATGCCGCCGGAGGTTTACCAGGTTGCACCCAGTCCACTCGGAGGACTGACAAGCCACGGGAACTGAGACGTTCTTGTTGCACTCGCATTACAAGTTTTGGATATATTTGGGAGTATTTAGGTTTGCATAAAACATTTGGTAATTGTTAAAATATATTTGTTGCTTGAGAGTTTTAAATTTGTATGAAAATAGTTAATATAGATTCTTGATTTAGCTTTTTTTAACTTCCTGAGAATTATAATAAATGCTTAATAAGAATTTAATGAATTTAATAATGTAAATTAATCAACTTAGGTAAAGAAATTTAATATATATAAAATCTAGATCGTTGTTCATACAGCCCCCCACAAAATGACAATATTTGCAAGGCTTTATAAAATAATTTAAAATGCAAATAAAATGTATAAATTAATACATTTGTGTCAGTGTAAAATTTAGATGTGATATCGGTGTTACCGTTACGGCTACATTTACGGTTACACGTTGGTTTTTAATCCCGTTGCATTTGATTGTATGCAGTTGGTGCAAAAAGTAATTTAGTCCTTCGCCCTCTTTCTGCCGGTATCCTTCTTCCTTCCTTTCTTCCTGCCTTCCTGGCGCTCCTTTCGGTCCTTTCTTCGTGCTCCTGTTTAATTTGCAGCATGTCAAAAAAAAGTAACTATACCAACAACTCGGTGTTTGTGCCTTTGTGTGCATATAATTATTGCATTTCTCGCACGTTCCGGGAAAGTACGAAACTACATAGGGATATATGTATGAATGTATATATGCCTTGGGACAGGACCTCCAGTCTGTTTGCTTTGCAGTTGGCACCTCCCTTCTCCCTTTGTTTCGCTGTAAGTATTTTTTAATGATACATAAACTAAAAAGATACACACACTCCCCGGTTCTGCCGGCAACTCGTCTAAATTATTTACACATCCGTTTTGCATTTTCCGAGTTTGTTTGCGCCACGCATGGCCTGCACTCGAAGCATTTCCACTTTGCATTTTCTTTTTATACCCTGTGTTTGAAGGTGGTGGGGTATATACTTTTATTTTGAGGTATAAATTTGATTTGTAAAAGAAAAATGGGTATTTGTATATTGTTTTTAATTGCGTATGTTTTAGCCAGATTTATATTGCAAAGAAATATTTCTTGTTTTTTAATTAAGATTAGATAAGTTCCTTCTATAATATAATAAACATGAATTTCTGCGAACCACTTTTAGGACCTTTTTTAGTCGAAGCACTTGTTTTGAATTTTTAATTTCTTGGTTACGCCCCGCTTTTGGCCACATTGTTCCCTCATTTGCAGCTCAACACTTTCTGTGTCATTGTGGTGTCTGTCTGTGGTGGGTGGTTCAGTTGGGGGTTCAATGGGTGATGGTTAATGGGAGTTGTTGCCCCAAGCACTAGCCTCCTTTTTCGCTGACGTTTTGTGCCACTGCCATATAATTAACGCGTTCTTTCACAGTTTTTTTCTGCATTGAGTGGGTCTTCAGATGAGTTACAGATACGGCCCAGATTCAATCATTAAAAGCCAGAACCTTTAGAGATGTTTTACATGTAATAAGGTTTTAAGTAATTAAATAGAAATAATTATGTTGCAAAGTCAAAGGGGTTTTTTGTAAGTAAAGAATAAAAAAGGGTTGAAATAGAAAAAAGTTGAATCTATCATTTTATAACGAATTAATTAACTTTAAGGAATCTTAAGACCTTAAGCAAAATGTGGATTTAAAATTTTTTAACAAATTAATAAATGATAAATAATAAAATTACGAATGCAAATTAATAAACTTTAAGGTGTCTTAAAACCTTAATGACAAAATTCTAAAGGCCAAGAGAATTCCCTTAATTTTCCTATCCATTTGCTCCTTAAAAAGTGTAATTTCCACCAAATACAAAACCCCGAAAAGGCGATTTCCTGTGCTCGATTAGAATTCTTTCTTTCGACGCGTTCTGAACTAATTAAAACCGCAACCAGGAGGCCGCACTCTATGGCCAAAACCAAAAATCCAGCCAAAAAACTCCAGCCAAGTGTTGTTTATGCAATTAAAGGATAGAATTCTGCCTTGGGAAAAGGGGCGAGCAATTTTGGTCAAGAAGATTTCCCGAACACTTCTGGCCTAACAAATTGTTTTTGCTGTCGTATTTCAACTGTTTTTGGGGTCTGAACTTGTTCCGGTTTTTGTTGTTACTACTTCCGCATGTTGTTGCTGTTGTTGTTTAGCGGTTTGTTGCTGATAAAAATGCCTGGCAATTGTTACGTTAGGCGCACAAAACTAACTAACGGCCACAGCAACAACTCAGACAATGGCTTTAATTTAACTGTCGGAAGTGAGGCACAATGCAAAATACGAGTTGAACTTACAAGCAATTTGCCTTATGCACGGGGCACCCAGGAAAACCTGGGGAATGTGGGGAAAACTAGGGAGTTTGAGGCGTTTGCGTTACGCCCATTTCTCACTCAAACTAAAGGGCGACGCTTACGTATGGAAATACAGTGTAGAGGGGATATATGTTCTTGCATTTTTAGGGAAGAAATACAAAGAAAGGGATAATGATTTATTAAATATTAATCAATAATTAAAAGAATTTAAATATTTTGCTAATATTTAATATTTATTTTACTAATAAAGCTATCTGCTATATCTTATCCTAAAAAATCCATTCGTTTTACTCAGTTAAGCTAGCTTATTTGTTTCTAAAAGCTCTACATTTTTAAACATGTATTCCCTCTTTTAATTTATTGTTTTACATTTAAATTTCCAGCTTAATTTATTTCCTTAAAAGAGTCTTCACTGTATCTGCTTGCATTTTGTTCACATAAATCTAAGCCAACAAAAACTTGGCGGAATCGCAGCTCCGTTGCACGCACATAGTGAAAAACTGGACGGATAGGGGCTAGAAGTTAGCGCGGAAAGGATCAAGGATTCCAGCTGGAGTTGTGTTGAGTTGCTCGTTGGTGTTTGGTTTGTTTTTTTCGCTTTTCGACTTTGCCTTTGGTATGTTCATTATTTTTATCTCTCTCGCAATGAATGCAAAACTACCAAACGAAACAAAAAACAGCAGCAAAACGGCAGCAGAAAACAAGACCATGGACGACGAGAATACTGCGGAATACGGACCAAGGATCAGACACACAAATATGCAAAACAGTTGGAGGATTCATGGCGCTCGAAATCTAGGCGTAAAGTGTGAATAACGCGTGGAAAATGTGAATGAGCCGAAGGCGCTTTTCAGCTGGAGCCCAAAGAAAATCCTGGTCAGAGCGGGGAATGCAATCAGCGGAATTGTAATTTGGCCCAGCACAATTTGTGTGTGAGGTTTTCGCAGGGCCTTGAGCAAAGGAGAAGTGAAGCCATGAAAAAAAAAATAAAGGGAATCCTGCGAGCAAACAACTTCCGTTGGATAATGGCAACAGCCAAGCGGATCGGTTGCTTACACAGAAAAGCATTGTTTATTTGTTAAATGTTGATTTATACTATTGTTTTGGTTTAGGAATTAAAAATATAAAAAATTTCAAATTTATAATAATTATTTCTGTTATTTTCGGGCACTTCAGTAGTCCCTAGGATTTTAAAAACATTTTAAAAGGTGTTAAAGTATTAAATTTAATTTTAAAGGTACCGAAGTAAGTGTGTATTTAATTTGTTATGTTGTAAAAATGAGTAACTTTATTTGTGGCTCTTTTTTAAGGTTTTTAAAAACAATTTTTAAATTATGCTTATTTTCAAACTGGTTTGCAATTGGACAAAGGATAAATTTCATGAACTCATTGCAAAATTGTTTAGTATTTCATAGATTCTTCTTATTAAGTCTTTACTTGCAACACTTTTTTTGTTCATAAAATAATTAGGGCATTTGATAAATGATATAAGATCTAAATATATTTTTCTTTCTCTGATACTCCCTTTTTACAGTCTCCTCCCAGCGTCATAATAATATCCTTCATTCTCGAAGGCAGCACCCGTCATGTTAAATGCGCTGCAAAATTGCATTAACTACGCACGCTTGTCACTTTCTGATAAGGGAATTAAATTTTGCGGTTTTATGCTGGCGGCGACACACAATCCCAGACCGAGAACCCTTCGTTGCCCCGAGTTTCCCGGCAGTCTTGCCCTGCCAATCCTCTGGATTTCCCTTTTGGCATTGGCCGTGTTTATGGCCAGCATGTCAGTGAAGCTGTCAACACTGAAGGCGAGACACGGCCATAACCAAGCAGCCATCATCATCATCATCATCATCTCATTTACATCGCCGTGCCCTCAATTCAATTTACTGGGCTTGTCGTGGCAGAAACAAAAGATTTTGCGGTCGAGGATCTTAAACAATAAGGAATCGGGAGTTTGCAATTGCTTTATCTTAGATATTTTTTTATTTTTAAGCTAGAAGTCATATTAATAGTTTAAAACTATAAAATTTCTACAAAGGACAACATGTGACAAATTAAATACAAATTCCACTACTTTAAATCGCACAAAGCCTTCTAGAGTTGCTCTGTTCCAGTTTAAAACTGCGATTTCCCGTCCGTGTTAATTTACATAGAAACGCAATTGCACAAGTTGGTCGATGATGGTGAGTGGATAATTACCGCAGAACAGGCGCTATTGACTAGGAAAACCGCATCGTTCCGGCATCGTTCCTTATAAGTGGGCCATAAAGTAAAGTTTTTTCCACACGCTGCCGGAAAAAGTTTTCCCTTTGCGGAATTAATGTGCATATGGCACGCACAAATGTCACAGGAAGGGTGAGCAGATAAGAAATTATATATATGTACCTATACGTATATATATAGTAGGGAAGGGTATATAGGATGTATCTAAAGAAATCTATTCCGAAGGGCAGTTAAAAAGGCGTTGCTGCACTGCGTCAAAGTTTAATGCGATTTTGATTAATTTGATTAATTGCCGAGACTCATAAATCATCAAATTTCGTATGCGGTACATTATTGGTATATGTATATATATTTATATGGGGATAGGGATATATGCGAGGGATATCCCCACGAGCCTGACCCGAAGAAATCTGCTCGGCGGGACAGCGCTTGACAAATGGCATTTTGTTGCCTTGGCATGCCGCTGAGCTTCAGCTAAATATTTTCGTAATTACATTTCCACGTCGAGTAATTAATTTTGTCTCGCCTTGGCGGGCTTCGCTTGCCTTTCCCCTCCTTTCCACATTTTCCAAGGATTTTCCCCGCTCTCCTTCGCTGTTGACATTTGGCATTGTGGGCTGCATACTTTTGGGCGTGCTTGCTTTCCTCAAGTGTCACCCAGCGTTTTCTTGGGATTAGATGCAGCCCTCGCATTATTATTATTATTATTATAATTATGTTTTATTATTTTATGGGGCATCTTGGCACACTTTTCATGTAATTTTCCCGACTTAAATCTGTTTTATTGCCACCATCTGGTCGAGGTTGAGGTTGGGGTTGAGGTTGAGGTCCCTGGAGACCGCACACGTAGACCCGGTCGCATAAAAACTTTTCGGGCTACTTAAGCCGTTGGCAAGCCGAAATTGTGGCCTAAATTATGCAACAAGGTGGCCATAAAAACGGACAACCGTTCGGGGCATGTCAAACGGGGCGTATGTGTAATTAAGCATGAAACAGTGGATCAGCATTAAGAGTTAAGGAGACGAAAGCTTGAGAATTTAAGGATTAAGTTATAGAACTGGGCATTTCAAAGGATTTTTGTTATGTAGAACATTTTTTCATTACTCTATTTGGGTTAACAAATACTTAAAAGCAAGCTTCCATTCTTGTTTCAAATATTTTATAATATAAGACCACCTATAAACTGTTTTATATTGGTAAATGAAGTTCCATATGAACCATCTACAATTAAATGAATACAACTTTAAATTTATGTAAATTTCAAGATTTTTCAAGTCTACAAATAGACGTCTCAATAGAATCAGCTGTGAATTAATTTAGAATAATTGTCTTACCATTAAAGTGCTGCAGGACATGTGAACATTTCCTCCATTTTCCTTTTGGCCACATATCCTGTTTGCCATAAGTCTCTCCACATCTTTTGAATCCACTTTTGTACCCTCTCAACCCCCACATGTTGCGACGACATAATTTGCTGTTAATGTACTTGGAACCGGGGTCTTGTCCAGCTTTTGTCCAGGTGAAGCTGACAACTCTCCCGTAAAACACACACACACACTGTATACACTGAATCCACCGACTGGATGACATTTTTAAGGTCCTGGCGACACATAATTAACCCAATTAGAATGTGTGTGTCAGCGCTAAGCTAAATTTATGTGAATTTTTAATTATGCTCGGACAACAGCAGCAGCAGGAACAACAATCACGGCCACTAGAGGTGTCGTTTGTTGTCCGCTGGCAACCGCAAACCAAACACCAAACAACCAGCAACGAATGGCCAGGAGTCAGAGGGCCAGGAGTCGGGAGCCAGGAGCAGCAGCCAGGAAAAAGCAGGACAAACGACCTGAACCCAACGTTGGTTAAATGAAAAACGTAGTAAACTGTGCGCAAAACACCTGAGGATTCACCATGGCGACCGACAATGAGTGGCCAACTGGCGTCTGCTGTTCCAGCTCTTGTTCCCGCTCCTGCTTCTCTTTCAGCTACTGCTCCTGCTCCTGCTCCTGCTTTTGCTCCTGCTCCCGTTGCTGTTGTTTTTGTAGTCAAGCAGCTTTGCCATTTCCGGGCGTGCCTTTTGTTTGCCACGTTTACCTTTTGGCCATTGTTGGTGATGCACTTAGAATAAAAAGAGCACGAAAATAAAATTCAAACCTAATTCTCATAATAATTTATGGGGTTTTCTGTTAAATTAAAGCATATTTTATATTTTATTTTAATTAGTTCTATATTTCTATTATTAAAAAAAGTTTTCCCAATTTTAATTAGTATTTTTTCTCGGTGCCTTTCAACTGCTGCCGCTGCTGTTGTTGGTTTAACTGCATAGTGCCTTGTGACTTTTTGTGTGCAGCAACCGCAACTAGAAAGGACTCGACTCTCCTTCCTTTCCCCCTCTAAAAAGGGGAAACCCCTTCCCGGAGTCAGAGAGACTGGCAAAAGTTTTAAGCAAATGTTGCCAAAGTGTTTAACATTTTGTACGGTGTCAGTCCGCTTCCTGTTTGTGCCAGAGAAAGGGAGAGAGTGTATGCCTGCGTGCCAAGGCGCCACAGGGACTTGGACCCGGAGCAGGACCACAAGGAGCGGGAACTGGCCCAGACACCCACTGGGCAAATGAACTCCACCTGGAGTCGGAGCAGCCGACTGGTTAAACGTGTGGATAAATGTAAATTAAACTGAGCCTAGAGCGGGAGCAGAGAGAAGATCCGGCAGGACATGGAGTCGTTGGAGACTGGGACAGATTCCGGATTGACAGAATTTCGAAAAGAATGGGAACAGTTTAATTTGAACTCTGATTTTATAGAAATTGGACATGCACTACGAATAATGAAAAGGTATGTATAAAGTTTTGTCATTTAAGCAAATTTTCTAAATAATATTAATTGGGACTATTTTATATTTCTGTATGCCAAAATTTGTATCGTTTTAGGATCATTAATATTTATAATAATATTTATTTAGTTGATAAAAACATGTGTCAATTTAAGTATCATTAAATTCAGTATTAGAATTTGTATTTAACTTTAAGGTTTTTGCATTTTTTTGGTTTTTAGGTTTAGGGGCAGTTTGTAATTGTCAACATTCAATAGGGTTTATTTTAGCTTTAATATTTATTATATAGGTGTTATTTTAAGTAATTTTAAGTAGTAATTAATTTACATTTTCATTATTTTCTAAAAATGTTTGGGAAGGACTTTAAAGTGCTATAAGGCGGCAAGTGTTGTTTTATATTTATTTTAAGTTTAATTTACCTATTTTATTTAGCAAGATTTTACAGACTTTTATTAAATTCGGTTAAAAGTTTTAAGGCTCTATAAAGAGACTTTAATTTCTACCCAATCTAAACTTCCCAGGCGGCCCTCGGGGGTCAGTTAATATGGCAGTGTGAGGAGCCTGAATAATTTACAACTTCCGGGCAATCTTGTCGCCGATCCGGCGACAAGTGCTGGGCATATTTTTGGTCATCCGGGTGCTGGATTTTGATTACCGGGTTATGGAATTTCATTAAAAAGTTGCAGGACTCCCAAAAAGGGGCGCCAAATCTCGCTTAAAGCTGCATTCCTTTGGCTTGCGTGTCCTGAGCAAATGAAAAGCAGACTATTTCATATAAAATTTTATGAGGACGAAAGCCAGAGCATTAATTTCTATCAGGAAAGTCAGAAAGGTTGAGTGTGTCTGTGCTCGCCGGTAAAAAGGAGACAAAGGCCACGCCAAAACGAAGAGGAGGAGTGGGTTGCCCATCGCTTTGGTTCCTCTCTTGGAGCAGTTTTCTGCTTTTTTTTGGTTCAAGGATAATCATCCGGCATCGCGTGCTGTTGAAATTTAAGGAGTGTATGTGATTTTTATCATGCAAACAGCCGGAAAGTGACCCCTGCCCCCTGTCGCGACCCTCAATCAAAGGAACGTGCTAAATGAGTAAGGTAAATGAAATTACCTGACCGAACACACCTCAAAAGCAGCAGCGATGGTGGCGGCGGGGGGTGGCGAGCTGTGTCCAGCTGTGTCCTTTATATCCTCGATGTCCGGCGTGCGTGTGTCCAGCAGCGGAAATTACAAATTTGTTCGCCGCTAATGGATTTCCATTCGGATTGCTTTTCCCTCTCCCATCCACTATTCCACTTTAAAGCTTAAAGTTAAATTCTTTCGTTTATTTGCTGGATGCGACTGCATCCCTGAAATTAGCTTAAAAATGTATGCGAACCTGGCAAACATTTTTGGGAAAATTAAATTTTCGCCTGCTGTTGTCAACGCGGCGCGGCGTCATCGTCCTTGCCACAAAACGCTAACGACTACAAAATTGCAAGAAAATTACCCGTTAATGTCCAACATTTATGTCTGCCTCCCAAGACGCTCAACGAGGCAGAGGCGGCGGAGGCGTCTGTACTGTTTTGGCCAAGTCTGGCCTGGTCCCGGCCTGGTCGATGCGGTCTACAGAGAGAAAACATTAAGTTCACTGAAAAATAAATATTTTTAAGTAAAGAAAACGTTGGAAATGCAGGGAATCTTATGTATTCAAAAGTAATTGTAAACGAATAAATAATAAATGTATACTTTATCGAAGGATTATAGATTTAAGAGGATTTGTGGACTTGTTGTGCAGTATTTCAATAAGTCCTTTTATTTGTAATTTTATAATTTCTAGAAATCTAAATATCTTAAGAAATGCATCAATATTTAAAAAAAAAAACACAAAAATTTTAATATAACAAAATTAACAACAGACTCCATTATTTTCTCTATGAAAATGACAAAAAATCTGTCTTAATACGCCTTTATGGATCTCTAATTTTCTTTTCAGTGCACTCGGAGCACTTGGCTTTTGTCGGCACCCAAGTCAGGGCCAAGTAATAGTGGCGGAATGTTAGGCCAAGCAAATGGGGAGCTGGAGCTGGAGCCTTCTACAGCCAGTTGGGAGAGAAAAATAAAATAACTGGCAAAACTATTATGGCCCTTGTGCTTATTACTCGCTGACATGCAAACACTAGCGTTCTCTTTCGCCCGCCTTAAGGCCCCTCTTTTTTTCTCGTAGTTAGAGTGCTATCATGTCCTGTTGGGGTCGTCCTGTGGACTGTCGTGGGCGGCAGGGCTTGCCAAGGACAAGGACAATGTAGGAAATGTAACAAACTTCAACGCCAAACTTCTCGTGTGTGCCGTGGGCGGCAAACTTTAAGCGGACCGGCATTAAATATTCAACGTATTTTGGCATTTAATTTGCAGCACACAATAAATAATAACATGACACATAGCAGCCCCAATCGAAAAAGTCAACAGTAACAACAGTTGCTACTTGCTGCTGGCGGGAATAAAAGTAAATAAAATTGCTTTTCAACGAAACTTGGCGAACCTGACACACATGTCGAAGCGTCATTAATAAT
This sequence comes from Drosophila ogumai, assembly GCA_018904815.1. Classification (NCBI taxonomy): domain Eukaryota; kingdom Metazoa; phylum Arthropoda; class Insecta; order Diptera; family Drosophilidae; genus Drosophila; species Drosophila ogumai. The sequence goes on from JAEIIJ010006265.1 coordinate 14,545, forward strand.
GGAGGTGAAAGACGTTGCCACTTGGGGGAGAGAGTTCTATGGCTGAATCAAGTGAAAAGTAACACAATAGAGGGCGACGGACGGGTCCAGAAGTCAACCCCGGGATGTCAAACTAAATTTATGCACCCACACACGCCACCGAGGAATGCGGACAGCCAGGACAGTCAGGACAGCCAGGAGTGTTTTGTAGTTCGAGTCCCGAATATAATTCAGCAACCCCTGCGGAGAAGCCGCCACCCCAAAACCTGCGGTGCCTGCAACTAATTTCAATATCATCAAAAATTAATTCCACTAATTCGATTAGAGGCATTTCTCTCTCAAGGCCCCGAAATGTTGTATATGGGAATTCATTAATTCCTGACGCATTTTTCCTTGGCCTCCGCCAGAAATTTAGTACAAAGTTTGTACGATGTGGCAATGGCGTGTGTTAGCCCAGTGAATCCACAGAGTTGGGATAGTCCGGAATCGGGTAATGTATGAGGCTTGAAAAATTGTAATTGACAAGCTCATTTCGAGGCTGACTTAGTGCAGACATAACTCAAGATTGTATAGCGTGAAAAATACGTGATAAAATCCAGGTGAGAGGGAAGTAAAGAGAATACTTCTAAGTGTAACTTAAATAGTTAAATATAGGTTTAAACTAGTTTGAAGTTTATATAAATAAATATATATAAATATAAATTTCTTTAATTATAAGATTAAAAATTATAAAACCATGAATAGAAGTATTCAAAGTTAATTGTAACTTATAATTATTAATATAAATATATTTAGAAATCACTTACGCTTTAGAACCGTTAAAAAAGGTATATAAAAATATGTAATAAAAATTTTTAAATTGTGAAATCAAGGTTAAAGTTTTGTCGTTTTCATGTTTTTATGGGTTTTAAAATCCCTAGTAAATGGTAATTTTATTACAAGTTAAGATTGATTTATATAAATATTCAGGCCCCCTTTTGTAATATTTTAAAATTCTATAAAAAACCAGAAAACTATTCTTCTATTTGTAAATTTATATAAATAAATTCGGCAGCAAAAATATTTCTTACTTTTTCCTAACCAGTAATAAAACTTAATTTAATATTCACACATCCAACCATTTTCCTGTGTGTCAATATATTCTCAAGCCATTACCTTTTATTTCGGATATGCAAACTGTTTAATTGAGTTTTCTATTTGAGTTAAATTCTCTCTGTTTGTGCAATCTGCATATGTACACACTCGTGTCGGAGGAAATTCAATTGTTCTGCATATTTGTAGCCAAAGCTAAGCCACAATCCCTTAATCGCATTTTTGAAGCTCCGCATTTAATTAGGTCTCAGAATAAACTCGATTCGAGAATGGCAAATTACGCACCACATTTGGGAAACCTTTTCTTTTCAGCTTTGCTCCTCAACTCACATCAGGAAAATTAAATCTCAAGTCAAAAACTCGGTTATCCTTGGGGTTTTCCCTCCATCTCCTTGCGACTTTGAATTGTTCTTACCGGGTTTTTATGCTGACATGAGTGTTTTTTATTTAATTTGGCTTTATGGCCTCAGCCGCACCTTATTTCACTCGCTCAGCTCGCATTGTGCAAATAAAAAAATGCTCATGTGCCAAAAAGGCAGGGAAATTAGGAACGCGAAGGTAAGGTAATGTGTATTTTATTTAAGACGAATTTTTAATATTCTTTAATTTAAAATATTTTTCTTTCCAATAGGGGTGATCGATTTTTTATTTTAAAAATTTATAAATATGTTGTAAAAGTTTTAAATTTTTATATGGGCACAGAGTATGTAGTATTGATATTTATTAAAAATTATTTAATTTGTTATTTTGAAATTTTATCTTATAAATATAATTTAACACATCTTTCAGGGTTTCAAAACCTCTCAAAAAATAACCATATCCTTGGTTAGGGTGCTAGGACGTAGGTGGAGAAAGGTTATTCGCGGCGGAAGCCAAACATATCCAGGATGAAGCGCCAAAAGTCACGAAGTGGGCCAGAAGGGGGCGTGGTCTGTTGGCAAGGCAAAAGCGCGCGTTCGCCTTACACTAATTGTCTTTACTGTGCGTGCGTGCGTCTGCCGCGAGGGTGTGAGTATTTTTTTTCTTTCTTTTCTAAGGTGGAGGTGGGGTTGCAGAGCGTTTAGGGGATGCATATATTTTACGGTTGTTTAGCTACACGTATCCGGCATGCGGCGGTGGCAGTTGCCTTTTATAGCCGTCATTTCCGCTGAACAATCCACAACAATCCCCTCTCAGCCGCAGAATTTACTTTAGAAAAAGTGTGTCGGCTAAATGAAATGCAAATTATTTTTTGTTTCCCCTTCTCAGCCACCTCTCCTCTTGTCTCATTGTTGGTGTCTGAGCACCTGACCAAATATATTCTCTGCATTATGCTATTTGCATTATTTACTTAATGATCAAAAATAAACTTTTAATAAGACTCGTGATTTGCACTTCCGTTTGCGTTGACTCAACAAAAAGTTTTCTCTAATACTTTGCGACGATTTTGAGCAGATATGTCAAGACAAAATCCATATAGTACTATTCATTCATATTTGTGGGAAGAAAATTTAAAACATTACGTATATTTTTATATATGAAAATTACAAATTTTATTTAATAAATATTTTAAGGTAGCCAGAACATAATTTGAATGATTTTCTTTGGGATTACATATTTTTTAACACATTAAATACACTTAAAATATTATTAAAATTTAAATAAATAGAATTTTGAATTTTATTATTTTATTTATTTATTCCTCAAAATTCTGTTAAAATACTTTGACTTCAAAAGCTTTCTTCTCCGTGCACACTATGATAATGATGACTGTTTCCCGGTGCATTAAGGCTGTGACACGCACTGTACTGTATTTAGGACATGCCAATCAAAAGTCTCCAACTGTGACTGGCACTGCAGGAAGACCCGTATAAGTGCAGAAGCCGGTGCCTCCTACTTCGACGGAGACAGAGTCAAAGCCGGAGTCAAAACTGGAGTCATTGTCATTTCTCCGTTTTTGTTGACTCGTCACTCTCTTCCCCTCCACGCCATTCTTTTGCCGACTCTGGACTCCGAATTCCCAATGCCAATTAAATGCGGCTTTGCCCATTGTCATCCGGCCAAGACTTTCCATATGACAATGCCCTGTAACTGTAATGAGCAGGAGGGCAGGCGGCGGCAGGGACACCCCCCAGGAGCATTGCCCAGCAGGAGCTCGCATGTCCTGCCAAAGTAAATTAATTGCAGGAGCACCGCAGGCCCTTGATCCTTGCTCCCGTTTCGCTACACGTGTGCAAACTTCTGCGCAAATTAACATTATCATCGTCAGGCCCGAGCAGGACTCCGCCCTCGCAAAACACTTGCACTCGTCCTGCGTAGATTAATCGGACTGATTAACCACACGCAGGTCGGCAGGACGAATGACAGGGAGCAGGAACAAGACGGTTTTGGAGCAGGAATAGAACCCGCTGACCGGAACCCTCTGGTCGTCATGCCCATTCATTATGCAATTATTTTGAATGACTTTCGTAAGTGATATTTCCTTGGCCTTCGTGCCTACGCCTTAGCCAGGGAAATGCATTCATCAAGCCCAACGGCAATCTATTTAGGCCGAAATTGAGGCTAGAGTTGGTAAGGGGATTAATAAATTAGAAAAGCAAGATATTATTCTTATTTTTTTTGTAATATTTAAGGGAGGGAAAATTAGGTTCTCAAGGCTTAAAATGTATCTAAAACATTTATCGTCAAATTGGCAATTTTGGTTAAATTAAATTAAAATTTTTACTTTAAATATTAACTAATTATAATATAATTAATTTTCTACAATTTTCACCCACCTTCTCGTACCCTAAAATAACCTTCGCAATTAGAAACCAATAAAGAATCAGTGCTGAAACTGTGCCAACAAAGATTTAAAATGATTTAATAATTTCGAAAAATACGATTATAGTGCCCGCTATACGCCCGTATATATCACTACCCAGTATAATTTACAATCATAACAATTAAGTCTTAAAAATGTTTCACATATTTTAGCGCGTGACATGAATTACAGCCGAATTCTCTAGGCGCCATCAAGCCACAAGGGGCCGGCACGGCAAGCAACACGGCACAAAGCCAAACCACTCGGAAATCCCGGAGAGAGACACGGCCACTGCCCCACGGTTCTGGCCAAGAAGTCACGGCCCACGAAATCCCTTTGGGCCACAGCACGGCGAGTCGGCCGAGGCTTTTGTTTCGAACGCATTAATTGATGCAAATAAAAGACAGATTTATCGTACGTGCTCGAATGTATGGCATTGGGGAAGGCCCAGAGGTTTTTCTGGGGAAGTCCATTACCCACTACAGTTTAATTGGTCTGATCTAAGGGCTGGTAAGTGGACTCAGTTGGGGGTACTTTGATTTGGTTCTGTTTTTTTTTTAAAGGTAAATTGAAATAATGAAAATGTTAATGTTAAGTAAATTGTAGCCCTTTTTCTGATATTGTCAATATTTTGGTTGGAAATAGGAGGAGCTCTAATATTTTTATAAATATATATGGGATGTTATGTATTTAATATAAAAAAAAAGAAAAAACTTTAATAAATAATTTCTTGATATGTATTTTAATCTATAAAATATGTAAAATATGATTTATTTATTAAATAATTTTTTTTTTAATTTTTAACACCTAAAATAACAATAAACAGTTTTGCTATCGTTACATTTCTTATGGTCCTTGGTATCTGCTTTCATTATTTGAGGAAGTTTAATGTAATAAACGCCAGCGGCCCAAAACAACAATAAACAATAACAACTAGGTCAAACATAGACAACACTAGAAAAATACAAAAGTTAAATAAAATCAAGACAACTAAATAAATTCTTGAGAATATACATAAAAAATTATTGGCTCGCACGCATCGACGCAATAAAGACTCCGATGGGCATAAATACAGTGCTTTTCAAAATACCAATTATGGAAAATTGAAGAAATTTAGAACATTAATTAATATATTTAAAAGAAAGTAAACAAATTGTAAACTATTTAAAACTATTAAATTTTCAAACAATGTACAACTAATTTAAGGGTATAATACGTAAACATTTTTTATAAACAGCACACAAATTCGAGCATGTCTAAATTAAACATTAAAAAATAAATAAGAAATGCTATTGGTATTTTAATTTAATATGGAATATTAATAAACTTATTTAGACAATGACTATATTACATCTGATTACTTTTACCCAATTTAATAACGGAAACCTCCCTATTAACCCGTCGCTTATACGCACTGTTTGCATCTATTTTTGCTTGGCCAGCCGCTACTGTTGCTGTTCACCTGTTTGGCAATGAACCAAAAATACGTTTTGGCCAGAAGCAACAACAACTGATTTGTACAGGTGCGAAAAGTCTGTGATCACCGGTCAGTCGGAGGTGAGGCGAACTCTGCCCGGCGATCGCGTCATCGTCATCTCGTCGATGGCCCTTTTGGTGGCGCCTGCCGACGACTCCCAAGAAGATTTCCCCCCTAAAAAGAGGAGGAGCATGCTCTTATTTACGCCTTGGACCATTCGCCGTTCTACGAAATGAGTATAATTGGAAGAACGGTAGTAGTCGAAATTGTGTTTTCTATATCTCACCCTCTGATGCTTTGGTTTCTCCTCGACTTCCTATAATTGTTATAGTGCTCACCATTCGCTTTGTCCGCTTGTTTATTTGCTTGGTGTGTTTTTTTTTTTCGTGATTTTCGACTATGGGATTTTATTTATGTCTACCGTAGTTTTGGGTATACTCAGAAATTGTATAAGAATCATTTTATTAATCCAAGAAATATGAAATAATGGGATTATACTTTTTTTAAATATAATTAATTATAGGTATGTATTTTAATGTAAACCAGAAGCCTTGAAAAAATCAAGAACTCAAAGGAATAATTATTCTTAATTGTTTCAATGTATCCAAATAATTTGTATAAATATTTTACCAATAACAGACTAACTTAAGGTTTTAAAAATCCAATTAAAATAAGTACATTATTGTCAAATCGATTTTAGTTTCCATCTTAACTTGATTATTTTCTGTATTTTATTTTTTTTGTTTTCATTTTTCTGCCCAATTCTCAATTCTTGTTTTTGGTTGAGTATATTTTTAGTGAAAAACAGCGGCGGATGCTCATTGTTGTTGTAACTTGTAATTGGCCAGGGACGTAAATATAAAAATAATTTCCTCTCGATTTGATGAGCAGAAGAAAAATGCATAAATAATTTGATTCAATCAAACGAATGAGTATATAATCACTCTTAATTGAGTCACATAATTTGGTTTACGATTTAATGAGCCGCATAATTTTTTATTCTATTTATTAATGCCGCTGAGTTGTGCCAAAAAAAATATAATTATAATAAGCGTAATTAAATATGGTTGCTTGTATACAGTTCTCTATTTAATTTAATTGGTAAATATGTAGTGTTATATATTTATAGCAGAAGAATATATCAAAATAAAATAATTTAATGATTTAATTGATTTAGGACTGTTAAAATCGCAGAACAGATTTTGTTACGTGTTATATTTCCTAATAAAATCAATTTCTTTTGGTTAAATGAAAATAGTTTATTCAACAATAATTCATTTATTCATTTAAGCATTAGTTCCTTAAAATTAGGTTAATTTTTCCGACCACCTCTTCATCAAAAATTCACCTTTCTTTGGGGTCTTGAAGTCACTAGAGCCTTCTTTTATCTCCCACTTATCTGCAAATTACAAATATTAACTTGATTGAGTTTGTTCAACGCACGCACCGTTGGCCACGCCCACATTGTGTCAAACACGCTAATTTACTGTTACATTATTTAAACACATACACACACAGAGACAGCCATCGCATCGCTATGTAGAAGCGATAAAACTGAAAGGTTGTCACTTTGGCAGCGTTATTCGGTCGCTCGTGTTGGTTGGGATATTGGGATAGGCAATGGTGTTTGTCATGGTTAAAAAGGGGGGCGGTGGTGGTGCAGAGGGGAATCAGAGAGCCAAAGAAAAACAACAAAGAACTCGGCGAATGGGACAACAGGGCGCATGAGCGATTTATGCTGGCAACATTTGTGGCGCCAGCAACATGTTGACAAGGTGGAATGTAAGCGAAGTTGAAGTGATTTATTAGTTAATTTATTATGATTATAATTTAATAATTTTATAATTTAATAAATTATTAATAAAATAATAAACACTTAACTATTGAAAATAACTATTTAAAATAAATAATATTTCAAAACAAACAACTAATAATGGTTATATTTAAAGGAGTTATTTCTAAAGTTAAGAATCGATATTACTTTTTTTATTCTCATTTGTATAATTAATATTTAATATAAGACAATGTTTTCTTATTAAATTGGTTTACAAAATGTATTAAATTTTAAGATCAAAAGGATTTTTTTCTAATCTTTTAAGTATTAATAATTCTAGCATTAATTGTTACACATTGTAATAAACATTAATTTTTATTGGAGATATAACATATTTTTTGTAATTTTTAAAAGTTAACATTTTTCAATAATATACTGTGGCTTCAAATTATTGTTTTATTTTCTTATTTGAAGAAACTATTTTAGAAAGTTTTAATACTTAATTCAGTTTCTCTATTATTTATCAATAATTTCACAATTACTTTATTAAAACTTTTGAAATTATGTCTCTCATTTTAAAATATAATTATTATTTACCCTAATTTGTACTATTGGCAATTAACTCCTCTTGAAACCTCCCCTATTGTTCAACATTTATTAAATTAACATTTATTACGAATAAATAAGTAATCTAAAAATTAATTCCCAATAAAAATTCTCAAAATGTTGCCAGCTTCTAAGGCTCAATCGAAATAGCATCCACAGGGTTTCCCGCCAATTGCAGGCCAAGCCGAAGTGTCTACAAACAAACGCTCACACACACATTAACGCGCTCTAACAACCCCGAAAAGCCGCAGAGCAAACAGCGGCGATGGGGATGGGGGTTGGAATTTTTGTGGCAGGAGGGAAAAACGAAGCCCCCGTTCGTAAGGCGTAAAATCTGCAAAGCTCGACACTGAGACCAAAAGCCGGCTCCCCGACTCCCGGAAAATTCCCCCAACCTCCCCCTGGAGAACCCCCATCTACATCTACTATTTACATTTTGTTTTGCCGGCTTTTCCGCACGAAGCCAGCCGAAGGCGATCCGAGTGGAAACGAGCGGAAACACACGAGCAAGACACGAGCCTGCGACCGGCACTCGGACTGCCTTTATACGTCCGACTCGCATCCGACGATTCAGTTGGCAACGCGCCGCACGCTGACACGGTCGCATGCTCTGTCCTTAGCTCGCCAGGGAAAATAAATAATTCTAGAATTCTGAAATACTTTGTGCTGAAATATTGTAGCGGGGACTTTCAGAATCTCGAGTGCCGCGCGTGTGTTATTTTGAGTTATCGCGATCGCGGCTAAGTGCAATTAGTGCCACACAAATTTAGTGCTATGAATTGGGCAATTTCGTTCTCTGGCTAAGATAAATAAATATATACAAAACTAGCAGAAGTGCTTTTGTGAGTGAGAGTTCCTTCAGTGCTTCACTTCGAGTCGTCGTTGTCGTCGTAGCTTCAAGGTAATTTCCTCCACTATATAGTACTCTAACGTCAGACCCTAAAAATATGTCACAAAAAACAGGAAAGAAACTAAGTATAAAGCAGAAAATGTCGCGCATGTTAATTAAGATGAGGCATAAAAAAAAATAAAGAAAAAAAATGCCGAAAGGGGCGAGGGGCCAATGCCAATCCATCCATCACTCAATTCCCATTGCCTGTTCGGCTACAGATTTGTGGGCCTCCCCCCTTGAAACAACTCTGGTTTTCTATTATGTTACGTTTTGTGGAGCACAAAAAACAAATGTGTGCATTAATTTCAATTTGAAAAGCGGCATACGAGTGCACATGTGTTTCATTATTTTTTAATCTCTCTCACTTCTGCCGGGCAATTGCGTCAGGCGATAAATAATCAGCTGGCCGCGATTGCCATAAATATTTATGCAAGTGGACTCGCTTGTCTAAACAGATGCCCAGGCTGAAGCACTCCATAAAATTGGACGACTTCCTTCTGTCTTGGCTTCTGCTGCCAACTCCGCGATTCGTCCGATTTCCGGATCTGTTTGTTTACCGCATATCTTGATGCAATTTGCGCGGCCACGCCTCTCAATTAATTCCGTAAAAGTTATTCCTTTGGGCTCCCTCCTTTGTTTTGATGTTATCAGCTAAGAGACTCCGCGGTTGTTGCATGTTGGCTAACAAAATAATTGACAAAACAATTCATTTACGTGGCAAAAAGTTTCGCAGCAACCCCTTGCACCCCGTCATCGGTTAAATTGCACACGGCGGCCAGACACGCAACATGTTTGATGACACAAAAGCAAACAAAAAAGTCCACGAATTGTGCAACATTCGGGGGCAAGGCGAATATTTCGCGTTGAAATATAAATAACAGCATAATAACCAGGCAGGCTAAGAGAGATAAATGTGTGTGGAAGTGTGGCCAATAAAACAGGGGATGGAGAATTTTCGGTGAGAACAATGCATATTTCAAGCGATTGCCCCGGCATTATATTATTGGATTTCCTTTGGGTTTTGAATATATATTCTGGTCTGTAGAAAGCCGACGAGCAACAAAAATATGCTAAGAAAATTTTGAATACTATTTGTGAGATATCGGGGAGATAAATAACATAAAATCTAGGCAAGTCTATGTTTTAAACATTAACAAAAAAAAAAGGTTGTACATTTTATATATTAAACAAAATCTTCAGAGTGAAGCCTGAATACCTAAGACACAAAGTTGCATATTGGGAAAAGGTTGCAATAAATTAAGAGCGACTTGTTCTTGTATCAAATCATTCTTAAAAATTTAATAAATCTCCAAATAGGAAAGTAACTAAAACAATAAAACACAAATCAATATTAAAAATCAAATAAATCTCAAAATAGAAAAGTAAATAAAACCATAAAAGGTAAATCCTCTTCTTTCATACAAATTGAATAAATTCCGGACACACAACAAAACCTCACAAGTAACAAAATGTATTCAATCCACCTCTATGTTTTCGGGTAAACCAAACATTTTAATGACCCAAAAGAAGGGTAAACTAAACCCAATCCAAAATCGGATTCGGTAATCAAAACAAATGCAAAATGCGCGTTTAACCGCAAGTTAAATCACATTATGGGGCCGACAAACCGCAAAAGGCAAACGTATCCTGCGGGATGTGGGGTATCCTGGGGTTTGGCCTGCGGCTCACAGTCGATTGTCTGATTTACGAGCGGACCCGCATACAAAAGGCTCATTGCAGCAGTCGTCGACATGTTAACATGTTGTTAAACACACGGCGATAGAGGGGCAATTTTTACGGCTTTGGAAATCCCAACATTTATGGCTATTAGATTTTCGGTTATTGCGGCATCGCGTTGTTAGTGGCGATAATATGAGGAGGATACAGGGGTTCCCCTATTTACCCTCCTGCTGCTGCTGCTGGCTGCCAAAATTGCCACAAAATTTGTTAGTGGCGCCTGCTGCGGTTTGGTTTATTAAAAACGTATTACTCCCCCATTGAACGCCTCGCAATAGGCAATGGTTTTATGGCAATACTACGCACCCTGAATGATAAATAGCTGCTGGAAAAAATATAGTATTTCGAGACTGTATCTGTATCCTTGGCGTTTCGCAGGTGACGATTGCCCAAGCAAATAGTCGAGCATATACTTTATAGCTGAGATGAATATGTATTCACTAGAATACACTCAGTTTATGTTTCGGCGATTGGCGTGTGAAAAACTTTATAGCATTTTAATTGCTTCAACTTTCGATTGCCTCACAAGTCACATGGTTCCTGAAACTGATGCATCTGGATCGTGTTTATTTATGTGCGTCTAATTTATGCGAGTAGTTCTACTTGGATTCCATTTCATCGACCTTGTAAAAATATTATAAAAATTTCAACAGCAATGTCGTCGTCACCTGTGAAAATTACGCAGTAGAAGTTCAACTAAACAAACTGTAAGAGTTATAACGTATAGATTATAAATCTATGAACATTCATACTCCAAAGTTTAAAATTTTAGAAACAGTTTGCTATATTTTATTGTTGGCATTCTACGTAGATTTAAAAGCCCTTAAAAAAAAAATTAGTAAAAATATATACAAGTAATAATCTATTTATTTTAAAAACATTTTTATTTCACTGCACAAAATTCGCAATAAGTTCCAGTGCCTGATTTTTGGCAGATGACGCATCAAAGGCTGCAGCTGTCGCGTATTAACTTTTCATCTAAATAGCCTCAAAGCCACGAAACTATTTAAACGCCATCTGATTTTTGACTGCAAAATCAAATTCTGTGTTTATTGGGGGTCGAAATTCCGGGCATTTTGAAGCCAACTGCCAGAGGAGCTGGTGCATCTGCATCTGCATCTTAAATTCGCAGGTGCTGAGATGCCTCCTAATTTATGAGCTGTGTATTGTGGGTTAATGTAACAGCAAATTGCCAATTGCGGTTTGAGCTAAACAAGATGGCCCCACCCACAGTACACTCACCCACCACCACACCCGCAGCAAGGTCGCAAATGTAATCGCGGGGATCCGGATTCCAGAGTGGGTGGCATCCAGGTGCATTTACATGCTCCATTTGCTGGCAACGAGGAAATGCTGAAAGTAAAAGAGTTCAATTAGAGCTTAGGGAGCACGAACACGAAAAATCGAGAAACCAAACCGAAATCGGTCGATAATTTCATTGCTCCGGCTTCCCACTTGATTAGCATTCCTTTGTGGGACAACGACAGCTGTCAGGGGTTATTTATCTTAAATTGTAGAATGTAAATTTAAAGTATATATATAGAGTGTGCAAATTCTTTAAAATAATTTAAGTGAAGTAAAAAACTTTCTTCAAATGTTGAGAGGTATTTTTTAGACTAAAAAGTATTAATTTCTAAACAACAATTAAAGGTTATCAAAGACAATATAGGTCTTAATTGTTTATCTATCTCCTGTTCCAATTTCTGCTGCTAATAAATATGTAAAAATTAAATTTAAGCATGTAGCTTAAATTTAAGAGAGTGTTAGGGTAATTTATCAATATTTTTTACCTTTAACTGAGTACATACAAAGTAATTTGTTACCGAAATAGATTGCCACTTTAAAAAGTATTTTATTAATATTTATGGGTCATAAATTTCAGTCTGACTAGGAATATATTAATTTTAAGTGAATATCTTTAAAAATTCTGCCAAACTTCTCAAATACCCTACAAAGCAGACAAAATAAATATTCCACATTGAGCTCAGCGAGTTCAGTGCGCTTGTAATAAAACGCTGAAATATTACGCATACGCCAGGGACGCATAAATAAGTGAGCAGAACGAAGTATTTTCCGATCTGATTGATGCCTTCCTGCCGGAAAATCGTTTTAGCCAATGGCGTGAAATTCACTTTCATTCGCTATTGGCCTTTGCTTATTCATTCTGCCGCTTTTGGATGCCATGCACATTTGCAGGGCTTTGTTTTCGGGTTTACGTGTCTGGATTCATGTGCCACGGGATTTTATTGATTCCAGCTTGAGTCACTGCCAAGACAAAAAAAAAAATAATAAAATGAAAATAAAAATAAGGGAGAAAGGCGCTTGTCGAGTGGATAAAAGCCAAGGCGAAACACAGCGAAATAATTAGCAAGGCAGCTCGTAATGTTGGGCCATAAATCCAGAGTCTGACATTTCGTGTCAAGGCTCGTCGGCGAATCGATTGATAAATTAATCAGAATTAGGCCTTGAAAAGGCATAATAAATATTTATAGGATCCGTTATTGAACAGCTACCCCTGGCATGCACCGTTGCCAGCTTTTCAATTTCAATTGTAATTTCAAATGTCCATCAAAGCTGGCAATTTGTTCTTATCCGGAAAGATGTGTCCGGAAGCAGAGTCAATCATTGTTTTTTACATGGTTTAATTTGGTCTCTTCATTTGTCAGGTATGAAAGTGTGGTATAGAGATCCTTTTTGGTGGTTACATCTAATATTTCCAGCTCAAATCGCTCAGTATTGTTCAGATTTATAAAGACTCAACTCAGCTATATCTGTAGCTGAAGCAATAAACTCCTCCTCTGGCTGACAACGAAGCCACTTAAGCCAACTTGGAATGTTGCTGACAAATGAAGACTGACATTTACCAAACAATTGAGTTCCACGGAAAGAATAAAAAGCGAAATGAAGGGCAGTGAAAAACAGAAAAACCAAATTATTCCGCTTACAACTTGTCGCGACTGTTGAGTTTTTGAAAGCAACTTGTTGTCATAAGGCTGCAGATTCCCTGTTCTGAACGTGAAAGATTTAAAATAAAACCACTTAGCCGCTGAGCTCCATTTGCAACAATTGTTTGAGCCTCGCGAGCCATGATAAAGTGTCCTCAGAGACACATCCGTTACGGCAGGAGGCGCGGGGAATCCCCAAAATGTACGTCAAAACCATGAGCTTAAGCGAGGAGAACATTTTTGAATAATTTAAACACTTGGCGGTTTTAGGGTGACAAAAATAGCACTAGGAGTTGGAAATGTTGTAATTTAAATGCATTATAAATGGGTCTAGTATTTATTTATTTACGTGTTTCATTTGTTAATTATTTTTGAGAAAATTTAAATTTGTAATACTTAATTATATATTTTTCTTCATAAATATACCTAATACTTAACCCTTGTCTTTCCCCACCTTTTCAATTTTCCCTTCAACGAATTCCCGCAATTTCCGTAATTATTTCAACTCTTCAAGTAAATTTCCGTACTCACAACTTATCGATCCCAACGATTGGATACGTAAATCCTTCGATGGAATTTACCCGTGGCAGAATGAAATTTATAAGAATTCCGCTGACTGGCCGGGGCGTATCCGCTTCAATTTAAACAATTAATGTCAATCTGCGCCGAGGGTGAATAAGTTTTGTCTGCTCCGGATATATTTATAGTGGGGAAATTATATTAAAAAGTTAATTCATTTGATTGGATTTCGCGGCAGAGCACCCTGAGAATTATATCTATGAGTATATTTACCCAACATTTATTTTATGCAAATGTAAATACGAGCCAACCCATGACGCTCTCTGTTTTGTTTATATATTTTTAAATAGTCTTTCGAATGGGGAAAAATCTTTGAACTGTGTTACAGGCCGAACATTGAGGGAGGTGGTCAAAAATAGAGCGAAGCCGCCGCAGCAGGGAAAACTGTGAAAAGCGCTGGGGCTTTTCTTCGTTCGTTTTAGATTTCTACCTGGGGCGCTCTTCTAAGTGGCCCCGTATTTTTGGCCCGTACACTCTTCATTATTAACTGAAAGCTGACAGTTGGACGTGTAATTGTATTTAATTGAAAATGAAAAGCCTCACACACAATCACACTCGCATGCTGAATGCACACCTGCAGAAACCGATTTGAATGTCAGAGTGGCGAGTTTTGCAGCATCTCGTTGTCGTCTGGCGGAAATTTCAGCATGTTCGGGATGTCAACATTTCCCCGCCCCACCTCCGCCCAGTTTGCCAACATTCAAATGCGGAAAATGCAACAAGTTGCCAGCCAGCCAGCCAGCCAACAAAATGGCGGAAACGTGTTGCTGTCGGCGTTGACTGGAAAATCAAAGCTCCTCTCGTTGGCTTCCTCCGGCGGGGCCCAGGCGAGTCCTGGAATCATGAATTATGGAATGCATATTTAAACGAAACTTTAAACTTTTTTATTGCCATGAGGAAGGGGGACTTGGGCTGCTGCATCCTAATTGTGGAAAACTTTCGCACACGCTTCATATCCTGGCAGCCGGTACACGTCCCTGTTCATTGACTTTGGCAGCGCACAAGGATGCAGGACACACACAGTGTGACTTTGTTTTTAATACACTCGACTCGCCTCGCCACGGCTCCAGCAGCATCGATCGGCGGGACAAACAAGGCTCGTGGCCTGTCTGGTCCTGCCGCAGTTCATTACTCCGCCGGTAGGGTCCTGTGGCCAGCTATTGAGGAATGCACGGTGCACAGGGAAAAGAATGTTAACAAAATAAAAATATTTTTAATATTTTAGTATTCATAAAAATTATATAATTTGAAAGATATTTTAAGAATTACTAACGATCTTACATACCATTTTGGGGATGATAATCTTAAATATATTATTTTTTAATGATTTGTAAGTATTTATAATATTTAAAATTTAAGAGATGTGTCCAAATAATAAAGCAATTAGTATGATTTTACATAAAAGGTTTAAAATCATTTAAATAACATTTTAAAATAAATAAAGTTAAGCTTGAATATTAAAGATTTATTTAAAATAATATTTAAAATACTTTAAATACTCTTTCAATTATTTTATTTTAAACTTAAACTTATTTTTTCCTGTATATCCTGTGCTGTCCTGGCAGTGACTGTTCCTGCCACGCCGTTATCCCGTTGACTTCTTGCTTTTTTGTTAGCCGCTGTCGAAGCTCACGTCGAGCCATGACAAAGATTATCAATAACAGGACCAAGGAAGATACACACATCAGAGCGTGTATATGTGCGTTATCCTTGCAACGGATATTGGCTACGCCACAAGCTGGCCAAGCTCCTTCTTATGCCGTCCATCGGTTGTCCTGGCTGCCTGTTGGCCATCCGTACCAATTGTGTCCTTTGTTTGTTTTGTTGCAAGTGCTGCCATCTGTTTTGTTTAAATATTCCAACGGCTTAATGCAAAGTGATCATTATGAACTTAAAAGTAGAATTATGTAGAGTTTATTTCTAGATTTTTGAAATTCCCTTATAATAATAATAAAAATAGAAAATAAAATATTATTTCTTTGTAAGCTTAGTGACTGATTATTTAAGAAGTGTCTTCTATAAAAGTGTCTCTTTTACTTCACCTAAAAATATGTATTTTTCTCTCCATTATCCAATTGAGTGACAGCCGTTTCGCCTCATTTATTTTTTCCCTGAGACCTGTTCTCTGTTTTTCAAGCGAAAGCCAAAACCAATATAAACATCAGCGCACACATGAAATTTTCTCGAGTTGGCAGTTTTGGGAAAACTCAACATTTCGCGCCACTCGCACTCGCATCATAATTTGCAATGTGTTTTCTGGCAGGAAGCGGCGGCCGCCGAAAACATTCTAGGGAACATCGAGGGGCCAAGGAGGTGTGGCGAAAGGTTCAGGTGGAGCATCCTCCACCGCCGCCTGGCGGAAGTGTGAAATATTTTTAGCCAGCAACCCCAGCTGCAAGCTCACCTGAATTTACCTTCGCCTTATGCGGCATGGAATTTTTGCGCCAGAGCGTATTTTATTGGCATTTTCTATGAAATTTGTGGCCATCTAGGAATTCTTTCGGTGGATTCGCTCCAGCAATTTTCATATTAAATTTTTCGGCTTTCCCCACCACGTCGGTTACCATTTCCCTGGAAATCTCTCAATTAAGCTGAAAATCCGAGAGCGAAAAAAGACTCGAATATGCGTGGTGGGCGCACAGGGCGTATAATTGATTTAGCCAAATTGTTAACCGCATGAAAGTTGGCAAATTGCGTGTGCCTCTAAATTGTTGGGCCAAACCAATCGGAGCTGGTCCGAAATCCGCACCAAAGCGAGGTCCAAGTCCGCCGGGGAACCTTTTAATTTCACGCATGCAGTGCATAAATTTAGCATTTGGCCATTTGCATTTACATTTGACATGGGGCATGATTATGCGACACTTGTCAATGGATTTGCATCGCACAGCAGTCGTCCCTTTTTCGGTATTTGGTGTTTTGGCCATTCTGCAGTTTTCCACTTGGCTTCGATGGTGGGATAATCAGGGATTATCGGTTCCCCTGCTCATCCTAATATTTTCACATGCGGCTGGGGAGTTGAAATTAAAGGCAATTCAAGAGATGTTTGAGGTTGTCGGTATTAATTTACAGCGCACTGCATGCAAATGTTTCTTTAGATCTCGAACGACTCGTGTTTATTGACGTTTAACATTTTTCAAAAATTTCTGAAATATTCCTTTAAAGTTTAGTTATTCCATGGAAAATTAATGCAACCTATTTTATCAACAACAAATTGTTGCGGTTGCCCAAAAGAAACATTTTTACAAACGCAATTCAAAGAGAAATTAATAGGAATACAATTTAAAATGTTTATTTTAAATTATACAGCAAGGAATATTTAATTTAAATTACTTTTAATGAAAAAATGCAGGAGTTTATGTATTTTTCATAATTTAAATTTAAAT
>JAEIIJ010006267.1:0-10295 GCA_018904815.1 Drosophila ogumai
ACAAAAGTTAAACATGACTAAACTATACAATTCTTTTACATTTACGAATTTAAAATATAAAATTTAAGAAAATATTCTTATTTTTATTTACGGTTTATAGGGACGTCGGCCTAATCTTCATTAGAGTTTCGGTGAGAGTTATATTTGAGTCACATCCTCGGAAACCTTCCCAATAAATGCTGTACATGTCTTTGGGTTCAGATTTTGTTTCTTTGAAATAGTATCCATTTAGCGAGCTGCAATTATAAATTTGTTTATTAAATATATGTATATATATATATATATTTGTTTAAGATTATACCTAAGTCCACAATCCTTATACCACCATCCACCACCGTGATTGATTACACAACCTTTCCAATCGTTACCAGAGAGAAAATCTCTATCACATGTAGAGAAGTTAGATTGGATGTGATAATCTAATGATGATCCGGCTGTTCCAGAATATTTCCCAAGCGATTTCAGACGATAGGATTCTTCCTCGCTGCCAATTTTAAAGTCGCTGTAGTGGGCATAACTAGTGCTTCCGTTGCTATCCTTAAGGAGAATGTGGAGTTCATAAGTTCGTGCTGCTGTCATCATGTGCAATTTTTCCAGGCCAAAGAAGAACTCTGTTCTTAACATGCCAAATCCTTCCTTGTACTCATTCCACGAGCGACTAAAGTTTTCTCTTCCGTCATACCGGTTCTGAATTACCATCCATCCGGATGGAGCGCACCTGGCTTGAAATTTGTTTATTCCACGAATTTTAAATTGAAAAAAGGTAGTTGTGTTAAAGTTTGGACACTGCTCTGTATATTTGTATGTTGCGAGCTCATCATTTGTTAAGTTTAATTTCTTTGAAATAGATTCTGTACTTTTAATTTGATCTCTTAAGTCTTTAATTTCGTTATCTTTAGTATTGATTTGTGCATCCTTGGCCTTTAGTTGTTCAATAAAGTCCTGGATTTGACTATCTTTAAGTGCAGTTTCAATCCTATAGTTCGTTATAGTTTCCGTTAGATTTTCTAGTCTGTGTTGTAATCTTATGATCTCTTGGTTTTCCTGTTTGCTGTTAATTTGTTCTATTAGGTCTTTAATTTCGTAGTTTTGTGAATTTTTTTGTATATCCTTAACCCTTACTTGCTCATTATTGTCCTGGATTTGACCATCTTTACATCTATGATTCGTTAGATTCTCTAGAATGTTTTGTAATCTTATATTTTCTTGGTTTTTTAGTGAGATATTTTCTCGTAGCATATTAATGAATTTTAAGTATTGTTCATTATTTAAATATATTTGCCTGTCCTTATTTTGCAGTAGAGTCTGCAAATCAGTGATGGTGGAGGCCATAATATTTTCTGTAATATTCACATTATCCTGGGTATTATTTGCGTGTTCCAATGTTACGAGATTCACGAGAAACGTCTGCATTGCTGAGAAGCAATATCCACTGCAATCGGTTCGAGTATTATTCAAGTTTTCTAATAAATCTTTAGATGTGTTCGACGAGACCTGATTTAACGCCTTCGAAAAGGAAAACCAAAGAATTAAAATCGAAACAGCCGACTTCATTATTTCGAGCAAGCGAACTGAGCAACCGATGAAAGTGAACTAAACTGCATTTTTTTTATAGATGTATTGTAATTTGCATTTTATTTTTAATCTTAAAATGTGTATACATATTCATGTGTATTTATGCACATAAATTTCCTTGATAAGTCGAAATGGTTTTAATTCTTTTGCAATACGTCATCATCATCTGCCTTCTGGAAGATTGCTTCCCTTCACTTATAATATATCAGCAAATATTTATCAACTCTGTACATTAACAATATACATATTATATTGTGGAACATGAAACATTTTCAGCGGATCTCGTTAAGTTTAAATACATAGACTCATTTCAGCCAGTGCTATCCAAAATAGTGAAAACTAGTTAAGATTTAGTTAGGATTTGGGTTTACAAATAAATCATTATTAAGCAAATTTTATCAATGAAATGGTAAAATTTAATAAAATTAAATTTTAACCCAAGTCTATTTCAAATATTTAAACATATTTGTTGAAAACCGCAACGATTGTGGTTCCACTGTTTGCAGAACTATCTGCGTTGATATGAAATATGTGTCGGGGCGGCAGGCAGCGGAGATTTATCGAGCGCGAAATGTAATACGCGAAGTGAGGATCTGGTGCTGGGGACTAGAAGCGTGAGCCGGGAACCCTGAGATGGGACCTGGCACCTGGAAACGGAGCTGGACGCAAGCCAGGGGGATCCATCGGATCGGCGGCCACCGTTTTGAATTGGCTTAAGCGACGCCGCCGCCTTCGACGACAACAAAAACAGTAACATCCAGAGCAACACCAATGACAATACACTTAAAGAAAAGATTTATTAACAAAAAATTGTTAAGAATATTTTACTGCAAATTTAAAGTATTTATAACAATTAACGCTGAGCTGGAAAAGCTCCAAATTCAAATCTTTAAAATCAAATTTATTGTTTTGACTATTTTATTAATTTGATAATATTATAATATATTTTTAACATGCATTACATTATTAATTTAAATATTTTTCTTTCCTTTGAAATTTAATTGAGAATTTAGGATTGGTTATTTTATTAATTTGAATATATTTATGGAATATTTTAAGTTCCAAATTTTGTAATTGAATTTAAAACTTAATTTAGTGTTTCAATTATTTTATTAAATTATAATATATTATTAACACGCATAATTTTATTAATTTTAGTAATTCTAATTCCCAATTTTAAAAATAAATTTTTAGCGAAGTGCACAATTTGAGTGGAGCGAAGTCCGGAGCAACTGGATGCTCGATTCGGTCCGCTTATAAACTGCATCCTGCTGGGATCCGTTGCCCCCGTGTGGTAAGAGACGGCCATAGGGACGAGGACAGAGACGGGGCGGAGGGAGGGCAGAGGCAGGGCAGAGCGACAACGGCTGGACATTAACTAATGCATGCATTTATTTTTGTTATTTGTTGGGGCAGCTTCCATGGAGCTTCGAGGGAACCCAATGCGAAGCGAGCGGGCGGCCGAGCCGAGTTACGGAGGATCTGCTCCAATAACTCATGGTGACACTATTAAAGCGACGATTTGTAGCCGAGCATAAAATAAATGCGGATTAGACTTTATAAAGGACAAAATGCTCATGTCGGCGATTTATGGGCGCATTGGCCAAAAAGGGCGTGGCCCTTCGAAAAAGGATTTTGTTGGTGAAAATATAAAGAAATGAGGTTCTGCCTTATCAAGTTGAAGGTGTATATTTTTTGGTAACAGGAAGTATAAGAATTCTTTTTTCTTTTATAAATTATTTAAATAAAATTCAATAAAATAATTT
Organism: Drosophila ogumai; assembly: GCA_018904815.1. Taxonomy (NCBI): domain Eukaryota; kingdom Metazoa; phylum Arthropoda; class Insecta; order Diptera; family Drosophilidae; genus Drosophila; species Drosophila ogumai. The sequence goes on from JAEIIJ010006267.1 coordinate 3,342, forward strand.
AAATTTAATTTAATTTAATCAAATATTTGCTTGATAAAATTGATTTGAAAACATTTTTTTAATAAACAACGTTCAAAAAAAGATTTATTTAATTTATTTTATTAATTTATCTTCCGAAATATCACATAAAATATTTATAAATTTATAAAATTATGCTCGTTTCTCTTGCATAAATAAAATCATTAAAGTATTTGTAAGCAATTTTTTTTATAAATCTCATCAGAAACTTTTTTTCTAATATTAATAAAATAAGATTTTGGAATATATGCTCGTTTCTCTTGCTTGAAGAAAATCATTAAAGTCTCCTTAAGTAATTTACTACATTTTTTATACCAGAAACATTTTTTTTAATATTTTTAAAAATCAATTTTGGCAATATAAAACCTCTTTAGATGCTGTTTTCTTTCTGACAGTCAACTCCCACTATTAAATGCCGGCCATGTTACACGAATGTTATCAAAATCAGTTGAGTAAATACAACCGAAACTCTCGTCTCGCAAAAATAACAAACGTGACAAATTTCGGTGAATTCGACTGTGAAAAAATAGGGAAAGACTTTGCAGAAACAACAACATGAAATTTAACGACAATGGCAGCGAGGAGGAAGCATAACAAAAACTTTTATGCAACAAAAACCTTCAAGGAGGGAATTTGGGGGGGCGAAAATTGGGGGGTAAGCAACTAAACAGTCGCTTAGATTTTGGCAGTCAACATAAAACTTTGTCTATAGCTTTATTTATAAATAGAGAGAGAGAGGGAGGCGAAGGGGCGGGCTTCGAGTCTTCACTATTTGCCAAGTAAACAAAAGTTTTTGGCGCAAAAAAACAATTCAAAGATGAAATTCAGCAGCAGCATTTTCCACTTTCAGGGCCCGCATCTAAAACGGAAATTGCAACAAAAACAGGCCAAGAAAATATATGGCAAGGAATCGTGACAAGCGAGGGGAATGCGGGAAGGCAGCTGCTGGTAAGATCCAATGTTGTCTCAGTCCGGAAAAGAATGGAATACTTTAACCCTTTGAAAGCGCGAAATTTCACAAGTTTCAAGAAAACTTTGCACAGAAAGTTAGAAAGGAAAAAGGGGTTATATTTTCTAAAAAATCTATAAGACCAGAAGTACTACATAAAAATATTGTAACAATTAATTAACCATAATTTCAAAGCCAAATAATTGCTCAACCTTAACCTTTCTCCTTAATTAAACCTAGTACCAAAACCAGATAAAATATTGTTAAACAAATATTCACGGATAATAAAGTTATTGCACAACCGCCACACCCCTTCTATGTACCCATCCGAATCGAAGGATTCCCCTGGAAAAAGGACTTGCCCCTGGGGCTATTAGGCGGCGCATTAATGAGGGTCAAAATGCGTGTAAATGCAATGCAAATGTATGTTAAAGTGATTAGCAGCCTTCAAAGAGCAGCATCAGAACGGCGGTCGAGAGCGTGTTAAATCTGAGGGATCCAAATTCACCAGAGGCTTAATTTGCGTCACCACCCCACCGCCCATCGCCCACAAGGTCGCACCACCCACCACGAATTGCGTCCCTGCACAGCAGCCGGCAATAAAAACAGTAACAGAAACAAATAATATAATATATAAATAAAAAAGAAATCATCACGAAACAACTATTTCTGGTGACGATGAACTTCCCATTCGACACTTCATTGAAGTTGACAGATGTGGGTTGTGCTCAGTTCCTGCTTTACTGCACTTTAAAAAATAAATTTGTCAATTTTCTTTGCCTTAAAAATGTCCTATAATTTAGGTATTAATATTAATAAAAAATATATAACTGTTTTATTAATCAAAAAATTATATAAAAAATTTTTCTGAAAAATTAAAGAAATTCTTGACAAACTTCATCATAAATTTATATGTAATTTCAAATGTTTTTTTTTTCTTAGTGTATTGTGCTCAAACTCGCACCCTCGCACAAACGTGTGCCAAAAGGCATTGTGTATTTGCACCAGGATAAAAATGGTTCGAAGGAAACATTTACAAATGAAGTTGTAATCGGAAGTTGTTCGTTTGCTCCTGCCCCTGGTCTCCTGCTCCACTCCACCCCTTTGTGCACATAAATTGAGCGACAATTGTACAAATTGTCAAGGCGGAAACGCTGCCAGGGATAGTTCGAGCTCGGATTCCATTCCGGGTGTCCACTGTGTGCGGGCAAGTCCAAAAAGGAGCGGAATTCTATGGGAGAAGCGGCGGGATGAGGGTAGAGGATTAGGCAGCCAAAAGGGGTGTCCTAGCCACCGTCTAATACATATGTTCACTTTGTGTTCGCGCCTTGATCCTTTTTTGATATCCATCATTGAGCGGACGGGTATATTGGGTTAGTGAAATCACAAGTTTCAAGAGAAATTATATTTTAAGATAAAATTAACATAACATAAAAGAAGAATAATATTTATTTAGTATTTTTTAATTATTATTCATAAATAATAACGATTTTTGTCTTGCAGTAATCCCTTGTTTAATTAATTATTAAATCGTAATAAAAATATTAAAATAAAGAGTTTTCCTTTACTTACTAAAGAGGATGAAATAAATTAGAGTAAATTACCTTTTAGTATGTACGTATTATTATTAATAAATATAATTAAATTATTTATAAACCTACAACTTGGTACATTTATGTATAATAATCTTTCCCCCAATTCAGGGGTATGCCAAAGTCTACTCCTTAAATAAGAAAGCCATTTTTCTTCTTTTTTGCTTTTGTTGTGGTGCCCACAAATATTTGTTTTTAATAGTCCCTGGATTGCAATGTTTGAAATGCAAATAGGATTTCCGTTTTTCCCCTAATTCTCTGTCTGTGTGTGCCTATGCCATCCTGTTTGCCATCCTGGCCAATTCCATTTGACAGTTGAATTGTTTTGATCCCAAACATTTAGAGAAATAATAACACTTGTTCCAAGGCAACTGTTTATGTCCGAGATTAGTCAGTTAGTTGCCCAATTTGACACATGTTAAGATTGAAACTGGACCGGGATTTGCAATTAAAGAACTTAAAATCATGATTTATATTTTTAAGTAATAAGTTATATGTCTAAAATAATTTTAATAATTACAATTATAGTTAAGTTTCGAAATTTAATAACTTAAAAAAGAACAAGGTTAGCCTTTTCATTGCGACATTATTTATGTTAAAAGTTGTGCTTCTGATAAAATGTTAAATTTAAATAAAAATAAAATTAAAAATCTTCTCCAGGTCCCTAATATAGTTGTTGTGGCTCCCAGAGGCAGATGCCATCAACTTGGAGCTGACGACCCCTTGTGTCCACTGTCTTATCGTCGGAATCGATCGTTTTGAAAACGCTCAAAATGTGATGTGGTGGCATTTTCAACTTGTCTGCGTCTCAATATTTTTACTTTCTTTATGATCTCGCCAGGCCAAAGAACTGGTTCACAGTTGGGATCCCACCAAGTCCGGAGATAAGCCTCTCCTCCCTCCCAGTGCCTGTCCCTGCCCACCTGAGCTCCCCGATACCCCGATCTCGGCGTGTTGCGTCCGTAATCGTGTCGTGTCCATTTCGATTATCACCAAAGTGAGTAATTTAATACCAATTTGGCGGAGCATGCGGCATAGACTTGAGAGAAATATGCTCGCCTCTAAATGTCAAATGTGAGCACCAGATGGGAATCGAAATGGAAATGGAATTGGAAATGGGCCTGCGATTGAGATTGGGAGCTGCTGTTGCTGCTGCTGCTGGGATCTCTGGTAAACCCTTGGAACCCTTTACGTCTGTGTAAGGCGGAAAAATCTTATCGGACTGGCGGGTATTTAGCTGGAATTTCAAGGCATGGAGACTGAGGCCTTTCGAGGGGAGATTACATTGAGCTAGTGCCTGTTGGCCGGTGACAATTTACACGAGGATCCGAAACCGGGACGATAAGATTTCTGAAAACAGAGACTGAAGGAGATATCTCCACTGGAAATGGGACACGGCTTTTGACATACATAATTCCCCAGTCAGAGGGATGCCTTAATGGTTCATTGAAGAAATATTCGTAAGAAGATCATAATTCGATATGGGGAATTTAAATATATATGGAAAATAATTAGTTGAGGTGATGAAATTAATATTAAATTGCTTTATTATTTTACATTAAATGTGTTTTAATTATTTAAGTAAATTAGATTACTTTCAAAGGTATCTGAACCTTATTGCATATATCTCTTAAATCCCACACTTGACTGTCTTTTTTGTTTTACTTTCCTGTCTCTTTTTTTAGCATTTTAAAACTTCAAATTGAAACCTTACCAGTTCCCCCTCGAGAAGATTTACTCCCAGTCAGTGACATAATATCCTAATTAGATCAGTCGGTCATGCTCAACTGACAAAATGCAAGACATGCTCAGCCTCGACGAGGGTAGACAGCCTGCGTCCTCCGATTTGTCGAGGATTTGGATACCGATTTCCGATATTATGACATCATTGACATTACATTGGTCAAGCTTTTTAGCTCTATTGCACTTTAAAGAGATCGTTAAATTAAAATAACAAAAATAATGTTGTGAAACAGAGGAGAGAAATAATAATAATAAAAAATATATATAAAAGGGGGACTGGAACCAAAGTGCATCCCAAGCCTTTTCGGTGATGAACACATACATTTCCCACGTTTGGGGCGGCGAAAAAAAAGAAACAAATGATTTTTATTTTAATTTTAATTTATTCAGAAGAAATCGGGACTGCCGGCAATCGAACGGGAAACAGAGGAGACCGAAAAACCTGCCCAGCGGATAACTCTCAGGCCTCGGGTTACATTCTTTTGTTGAAAATTTATGGCTGGACCGTAGAGGGATGCCGAGATGGAGCCACCGGACGAAAAGGTGGAAGAAAAGCAGTGGAAAAAGGTGGAAACGGTGGAAAATGCCCGCGTGTTTAGCAGCGTTTAATGGCTCATTTCGAATTGATTTCTTTTCTGCTAGGACACTTGAAGAAATTAAGTTTTAATTTATATTTGTGATCTAATTTAACTCAAGAAATAAGTGGCTAAAAAAAATATATTATAAATTTACCTTCCCCCTAAAAAGTATATAAAATGCAATACAAATCTCATATATTTGAGAATAACCCCAAGTTTCGTGCTGTTTTTAGCTGATTTTTAATTGCTATATACTACAGATTAACATTATTTTATCCATCTCCTCATATACATACTTTTTTCACAGTGCACTTAAGGCAACACAGAAAGATACAACTTCCAGGATGGGGGAGTTCTTCTTGGATTTTCATTCGTAGCGCCATGGAGATTTGTGTGTCGACCACTTTTCGGGGGCTGGCTTTTAGTGGAAAAGCTGTAAAACTTGTTGAAATGCTTGTAAGCATCGTAAAAATGTGCACTGTGAAGAGTCTATTACAATGATGCCATCGCGCTGATAGCCCAAAACCCGAATCCCCTGAATCCCCTGCTGAATCCCGAAACCGAAACCAAGTCGAAACCGCAACGGAGTCAGCCGATTTTATGGCATTGGAAAGGTGCACCCGGCTCCGGAACCCGAATTGGTATACGAATTTAAGCCGCCTCATCATCATCTTCGCCAGTTGTCGAGGTGATGCGCGCATTTCCGCACTCGGCTGGAAAATTGTGTGTCGAGGTGGGCCATAAAAATGGCGAATGGCCGAGGCGCCGCCACATTGTTGCCACTTCTACACAACTCCTGCTTGGTTTTTGGATTTGATGTGGATAGGTGGGTGGTGCCTGCTCCACCGAGAGCCCATAAATCCTAAGATTTTTGAGTAGTTTTGGGGTTTATTAGCCAGCAAATTTATGGAAAAATGTATGAGTTAAGTGTTTTTGTTTATTTTTTTTTAGCCTTTAAGTGCTGTTCGTTTGGTTACTTTTAAATTAATAATGGCTGTGGGCGAGTATGGTTTTTCATTTTTCATTGAAATAACCCTGGCGTTGTTGGCATTAACATTTAATTTAAGAAATTCTTGTTTTATTTGCTGGTAAATAAAATATTGTCTTAGGGAAATTTTGTATAATTTTTTAATATTATCTTGGCTTTGGTTTATAAGCTTAAAGAGTTTAGTTATAAATATTGTACAATATTTAAGAAAATAATAAACTTATTAAAGCCATATTAAAGCTCTTAAAATATATAAAAAGGATTCCTTTTTGGCCCATCAATAAGCCCATTTTTAGCACTCTGACCTATGCTAATTCCACACATTAAGCCATCATCATTCCATTTTTGGCACACTCTGGCCAAAAAGTTAATCTCTGAAAACCGCTTCGCTGGATACTTATTTCTTTTGTGGATCAATGACGCACTGGTCGCAGGGGGGGTAAGGGCTCATCTTTAAAGCCATCGCTTTAGTAGCGCTGCGTTATCAAAATTCATAAACGATTAAACATTTAAAAGCCCATAAGAGACAGAGAGATTTTCATAAAAAATCGATTTGACTTTGTTGCGCCGTGCCGCCATCGACTGAATTAATATTGAATAAATGTGTGGCTCTGAGCGTGTGTGTAGGCACCAGCTCCGTGCTGGATTTAGTTGGACAATGCGACACACAAAAGAATTTTTCAACGCTAAAGCCGCAGACAGTGAATTAATATCTGGGGAGATGACAACGGCGGCGTTGAGCGGGAAAAATTAAAAGCGCAAGCCCAAACAGAGGCAATTAATCAAAATTTCTAGGGTTATATATATTTCTCTATAGTATATATTCGACGGCGCAGAGTGTGGCTCGATTTGACCGGGGTCGCCGTGATAACTCTATTATGCGGACATTTTAGTAGCGACTAGATACGGATTTACAAGCATTTAACATTTTTTCTTCTCACTGCACAGTGGTTAAAGGTGCTTGAATAGAGGCTGTAAAGTAGGAAGCTGTGAAGTTAAGAGTTTGATTTATTATAATATTTTAATTATTAATTAATATTAACAGAATAAAATAGAAAAATTTAACTTTTTTGTTTATATTTCTAA
>JAEIIJ010006268.1:0-67661 GCA_018904815.1 Drosophila ogumai
ATTCTAAAAATAAATAATTACTACAAAATGATTACTTGTTGAAATTTTCCAAAATAAAATAAACACTTACTTCGGAGATTTTCTCCTTACAAAAAAAAAACCCACCCACAAACCCCCAAAGAAAAACACCTGATTTAAAAATTTTATGATTTTTTTTATTGGTTTTCTCAAAAAGTTGTTTGTTTTTTTTTGTTACATTTTGTGTTTTTTTTTACATTATTTTTACTCGTTTCTCGTTTTTTCAATTAAATAATTAGTCTTACGTTGATGTACACAATAATTTAAAAATAAAGTACGCAATAGTAATCTTGACCAAAAAACGGGTAGAGAGAATAAAGCATATAAAAGTTGTAAACAAATAATCAAGAAAAAATATTGCAAACATTTTGTGGTGTAAATAACATTCGAGGAGCAACTCAACTGGTTTACAAAAAATTTGGATAAATCACACTAAGAACTGGTAAACGAACCACACACAGCAACATCATCCATCATCTACTACTGATTTGAATAACACTTAGGATAGAATTACCGAAAATTACAGACTGTTTATAATAAATTTGATCCTTAAGATTTCGTTCGTTTCACACTTTCTCTTGTTTCCTATTCCAACAGAAAATGATATCAATCAATCTCGAAATCAAGTTGTACTTAATTATGTTTTAAAAAGTTCTTTCTTTCTTTCGTTAAATTTCAAGTGATTTCTGGTGGTGGTGCGGAGTAGTTGAAGCCTTTTTTCGATTTCGATTTCGACTGGGTGATATGCAGCAACGCGACTTCCGGTTGGAAACAGGATATACGTATAGCATTTGGTGGCGGAAGTTATGGAAGTTGCAGGGAGTCGAGTTGAGTTCAGATGAGTTTAGTTTGAGTTGAGGAGTGTTTTTTTTTAGTTTACAACTATAGAGACAGACTTTCCTTAGCAAAATATTGTACTCGGATGTTTCAGCGCATGCTTGGCCATAAATACTACACATTCTGCATACTATATAATATGGACCAACGCAAAATAGTTCGAATATGCAGAATGCCTGGCGTGTGTGTGTGTCTGCCGAAGACTCTCTTTCAAAAATGGATGTCTATGTACATATCACGCTGTGGCCTAGACTCAGTTTCAGTTGCTTTAGCGGTTTGACTACTTCCCAGAGTCGCGCTGCAGCTGTGCGTCGTCCTTCGTGTGTTCCATGAACCAACATTTTACATTTCTTTTTCTCTTTACAAATACATAGTTTCACATTTTCGTTTTTTTTGCTTTTGGTTTCTTTGTAAACTTTTTAAATTGTATTTAGAAAATTTGTTTGTGTTTCTCTTTTTCATTTTTGTTTGTTTTTCGTTTCGTTTTTAAAATATTTTGCTATAAAAAATACACAGTTGAAAAATAAAAAACGTTTCTCGGTTGCTGTTGTTCTTCTTCTTCTCCTGCTCATCTACATCCGCTTTGCCTTAATCGGTTTTCCTTCTATTTTTTTAATTTTCTGTTCGTTTTGTTTGTTAGGGGAGAAGAGAGGCAGGCGATCATTGTCACGACATGCTTTATAAACATTTGATGTGGTTCCTTGTTCACTTTCTTACATAATCCTTATTAGTCCTTAAGTCCATCTACATCTGCACTTGAATTTCTCGATACTTTTTTTGTTGTTTGCTCAACGATTTTGCTGCCTTGTTGTTTTGTCATTACAGTTATTACACATATTTATTGTTTTGCAAAATTTTACAATTTTTTTCTTTTTCGATTTTTTAATACATATTTTATAAATACTTTCATCCTCTCTTCCTTTCTCTCGTTCTTTCGCTCTCTCTTACTTTCTCTCTTAACTCTGTAAAAATAGATCCATGCGATTTCTTTTTCCCATTTTTTATGCGGTTTTTTTTTCTTTTCCTTTTTTTTAACAGATTTTTCAAATTTTTTTCTTGCTTTTAAGTTTTTGCTTTTGTTTTTATCTGGTTTACATTTTTTATGATTTTTTTCTTTTGTTTTTGGAGAGATTTCGTTTTCAAAATGTTGGTTTTTTGTTGTTGCTTTTGTTGTTGTTGCTGGTTTATTTTTTGTGGTTGTTGCTTCTTTTTTTTTTGTTTCGCTTTTAAATGCCTAAAATGTAGTTAAGATCTAACATTAACATTGGATATCAGTTTTTCATCTGCTTTTTTTTTGTTGTTTTTTTTTTTGTTTTACTTTCTTTTTCGGTTTCTTGGGCTTAACAATATACAGTTTTCGTACTTTACTTTTGTTTAATGGTTCTCAAATGTCTTCTTAGTCGTAATGAATGTTTCGCTTAATCGCTAATCCGTTCCTCTTTTTAATCGTAGTCGCTGCTCTCAGTGGTCGTAGGAGGAGGAGGTGGTGGCTAAGTGAGCTGCGCGTGTTTCTAGTTTCCTGCTTCCCGAGATACACTCTCCTCTCAGTTGGCCGCACTTGACATCAGTTCGGAGAAGGCGTTCTCCAGACAATTCTTGAGTTCAGCATAGGAGACAATGAGTACCGATTGCTCGTCGCGTGACATCAGTTGCACCTGTTCCATGAGATTTATTACATATTCCAGTGGAGTTTTAAACATCTACTTACGCGCTCTATGGAGCCAGCGTCCAGCTTGTTGAGGCATTGGACAATATGTGCGTGATCTAGCCAGGGCCGGCCATCCTCAGTGACGGAATGGAATAAATAATCACGGAATAATTTCAACATGTATCTATCACCAGTCTCGGACCAAGTGCAGTCCAAATTGAAGCTGTAGAAATACAAAATTTATTAAAAAACAGAGTGTAAAGTGAGTATATACCTTTAAAAGGCTACTAAAACTTACTCGGGTCGCTCATTGATGCTGTTTAATTTAACCAAAATGCGATACAACCGCCCATTCTCCATCTCCTTGGCCAGCTCATCCTCCTGCATATCGATCTGACTCTGGAGTGCATCCAGTTGCGTATAAAAGCGGGCACCAATCATTGGCATCAGATCGGTAACAGAACGACGGTTATTTGTGGTGAAGAGGTAACTATAAGAAGGGAACATATAATTAATAAAAATCTAATTTAAATAAACAAGAGATTAGCTTACACTATAAAGTTACGCAGATCGGTGGAGTAGTTTCGCGTGACCATGTCGATGCTAGACTGGACATTGTCGCGTTGCACGGATTGGAGGCAGCGGCAGGCCAAAGCTAATACTAAGCGACCCAAAGCAGTTAGATCGTCCTATGAAATGAAATAATTATTAATAAATATTTATAATAAATAATGGTAAATAACTAAAATAAATTCCTTGTTTACCTGCTGATGCATGTTGACCAAAGCCAAAGGATTGGCCGCATTTGGATCGAATTGCGTTATGTCTGAGATGCAGCAGGAGCTAAACCTCACACGCTTGCCCGTCACTATGATCTTTGTGGGATCCAGAACCCTTTAAAATAAAGGTTAATATCATAATTAATATATGCAAAATATAGGCCAGATCTTCAACTTACTTGCAAGCCAGACCCGCCTGATGTATAGCCCTCAGGCCAGCGGTTAGCTGCATAATAATCGACCAAATGGTGGCCTCCGGCAGCAAGGGTCCATTGCTGGTTCGCTGCATGTTGCTCTTATGACTGTGGGAATTAAGGGAAATGTTAAATAGGATTTGCTTTTGATTAAGTTTGAGAAAAACCCACCTGAAGGGGCGTGCCTCGCCTTGGAATGGATCAGTGTAACCATTGGTCTCTGGCGCCGGTGTAAAGTATTTGGCCAGCAATGTTTGTGAGCCGGGATAATAGTCGTACACTAATACTAAAGCTGTTTGGAGAAGAGGTTTTAAACATTAATTACTTGGTTATGGGTGGATTTTTATACCGAAATAAACATATTATTGACTTGGTTATAGGGGTTTTTTAATCCAGAAATGTGTCTTAGTGTTGTAATGAACTTAATTTTGTTAAATTTCAAGAGCTTAGAATAAACTTTGATAATTAAAAATAATTTATGATAATGCCTTCTTAAGATAAGCGATGTTATTCATAGCCATAAATAGCAAATAGCTGAATCAGTTATCGTAATCACCTTAGACAAGCCAAACAATCTATGTTTTATTAGTTTCCTGATTATTATTTGTTGATTAGCAATTTCAATGTGAGCTATATTTAATCACAACCTTCAATAAGACTTCCTTTGTACTTTAAGTAATTTTTACAATTAATTTTAAAGTCAAAACTGTATATTTATAATTAATCTGATGACACAGACACAAAACATTCACTACTGACTCAACCCAAAACCACCTTTCCCTCAAAACACTTACAGTTATCACCAAATGCTTTCGTCGTGAAGACCTCACGCAATTGTACCACATTCGTGTGCTGCAGCTTCTTCCACATCTCCACCAGCGTCATGCACTTGGTCGACTGCAAACGGAACCCTGATAAACACAGAAAATTTTAGTTTAAATCCTAAAAAAGAATATTTATGGTAAAAGGTGACATGTGCTCACCGTGTAACCTTCGCAGGCAGTACTTGTAGCCCGTGGTATTGTGCGTGGCCCGGTACGTGCTGGCGGGTAGCGTTAGCTTGGCATGCATCGGCTGCGCCGGCGGCTCTAGGGGATACAGAGCATGATAGTTGTCCACCTCCATGGGCAGGGCATGCTGTGCCGCCTCCGCTGCGTCCATAATCAAATTGGAGATCTCGTTGCGGGCAAGAATTTCGGAACGCATCTCATCCGGTATAAAGAAGGCCGATTCCAATTGCGTCTTCGGCTGCAGCGTGATCACATTGGATGCCGGTCCCGGATATACATGGCCCGTGTACATGAGCGTCGATGGTACACCGCCAACGGCGCTCATCGGTGCCACAGCACTGACGCCATGGTGGGCGGGATGCGTTGTGTCCACCACCACGGAATTGACAACGGGCTGGCTATTCTGTGCGTTGGCAGTTGGATAGAAGTAGATGGTGCCGCCGACATTTTCCTGTAAAATTTATAGGAAGCATAGGAAGCATTCTTCGGATGGAAAGATCACACACAACACCAACCTGATGGACGCTCGTGGGCAGCGTTGTGGGTATGGGTGAGGCTCCGTGCGGCGTCATACCATGCGGTGGTGACTTTTCGCCCGGACCACCGCCCGCCAGCATGGCCGCCGTGGGTGATTCCTGGCGTAGCATTGCACCACGACCCTTCAGCGGTGTCTGGGCGGACATGCTGCTTACAAAGGGAGCAGCGGCGGGATTCGGTGGTGCGCCACTTATTGCTATGGGGGCGGAGACAGCCGACACTGCTCCACCGCCCACCTGTAGTGGCGGCGGCTGCTGTTGCTGTTTCTGGGGATGCTGCGACTGCTGCTGCTGTTGTTGTTGTGCGATGTTGACAGTGGCAATTGAGGCGGTCTTCTGCAGGGAAAGCATGGAGGCGCCGCCGTTGGCCGTTTTGCTAATAGTCACAGAGGAGGCGGCAGACACTGACGACGCGGATGAGGGCACTGAGGCGGACGCGGCGGCGGCTGCTGCTGCTGCTGCGGCTGCTGCTGCTGCTGCAGCGGCTGTTAACCCATTGACGCCACTGAGCCCATTACTCAATTGCATGGGCGCGTTGTGATATGGTGCGTAAAAGTTGGGCGACGAGTTAATGCGCGTTGGAATGAACTCGGGCGACTGCGGCGTGACCTGTGGGGAATCACGTCGATTAAAGGATTAAAGTAGGGATCTTAAGAGCTTAGACTTTGGGTTATTTATTAGGCAAGAGTTAGCGAAAGGGGATTTAACTTTAAACTATGAGTTTAAGTTAGTTTTTCAACTTTAATAACATGGCTCTACAAATTTTAATCTATGAGAGAATAGAAAAATTATTTATCTTAAATAAATTCTTTAAAAAAAAAAACCGCAATTAATTAAACTTTCGCTAGATCTTGCCAAACACACACACATAAATATAATGGAAAACTTACTTTTATACATTTTTGGGGCATACAAAATTTCTACTTTTAAGTACTTCTACTTTTAACACACAAACACTATAAAATATCTTTATATAAACCCGAAGAAGTATACTAAAACCTCTACTAAAGCATGTACATTTACAACTCTAGAACATTATGTCTGGATGTCACAGATCACAGACAGAACGAACGGGGGGGATGGTTGGGTGGCTAGAGGGGGGACAACCAGATATTTACGGCTTTACCTGGGACTTTTTATTTAAGGGCGAATCCAAATTAAGTAGTGAGAACCCGTTATTCAGCCCATAACCGCTCGGTGTGGCGACATTCTGTCGATTCTGAGATATGAAGACACCAAAAATCAGTTCAGATTCGGAGAGTTAGGGAGCACAGAAAAGTCAGAGAAATACGAAATAGAGAAGAATGAGAGATAGAAAAGGGGAGATATATTCAGTTAAGCAAAATAATAAGTAGAGTTGATTCGGAGTTATAGATATGACTGTAGAGGAATAGCAACAAAAAAAAGGCAGGGTATTTAACAGGGTTTGTTGAAAGTGTAGTTCTTGTTTTTGTAGTGTCCCAAGTGAGTTGGATATTGTGTATGTTTTGTCTATGTATTTACTATCTTATCTGAAATAACAGACATTGCAGGGTTGGTTTACATTAAATCTATCTAGGTGAGAACATTATGTTCTTTACTAAGCTATATATTTTCCTTTTTCTATTTTATTTATTTAATACAACTTTGTAGGGTTATATTATTTTATTCAAAAGCTTGCAAAGCAGTGAAGAAGTCATTTCCCACCCTATTAATCATATATATTTTTTAGTTGCAAACTGGAAGGGTAACAAAATTTTGAGTGCCTTTTCTATTTTATTTGAGTATAATATTAAAATCTCAAAAAATAACTCCCTACAAAATATCTCCGTTCTCCCTATCAAAGAGCTATATACAAATTCCCTTTACCTAATTTGCTTACTCAATTTTGATAGTATTTCGAGCCACATTCTCATTGCTTTGCTCTACTCCATTGGCTTTGCTGATCATTGAATTATTTAAATGCATTTCGAGCGTAAAATACACGCAGAATGCAATTAAATTCCATATATTCTACCATTAGCACACTTCCAAAGCAATTATGCAGCGGCAGCAGCTAATACAATGGCCTCCATTTAAATATTTTATTGTTAATAATGCTACAGAGCTTTTCCAGTCTATATGCATGGACTTTTGGACACCCCTGAGAGCGAATAAAAAATCCATGCATAAACACAAATTGATATTTAACGTGTGCAAACACACACACACACACAACACACCGACTTATATGGCAGTTTGTTGTGTGTGGTTCCTAAAATAATAAAACCAAAAAGTCGGTCAAGTGTATATTATGTGCGGCTGAGCGTTGAAATTGAAATGTTTCGAAGCAAATTGAGTGAAAACAAATAAAGCATAATTAAAAATACTCGAGCAAACGTGGCCAGCTGTTAACTTTTGGGGTCTAAGCATGGTAAGCAGCTGTTTTTTCCGGTTAATAAAATTATTAAAACTTAAGGTTGTTTCTCAAATGCTGTGTGATAACAATATGAATGTCTAGGGACCAGAAGTACTGGAGGTCTCGGGGGACTCTGATTACTTGGAAAGGAGGATAAGGAAATCAAAACTTACCATATATGTTGCGAGTTTACTCTCTGACGGTATACCATTCGTTTGCGAGAAGAAAATTGGATCCATAGCAGCCGTATCTGGAAATGGGAGAGAGGGAGAAGCTTGGCGTTACTACACAAACACATATGATGATAATTGATTAGAAATCAATTAAACAAACATCAACAGAAATACTTGGTGTGCCATCGATAAGCCTGCCTACCCCATCAAACTATTCCGCCTGTGTGTTATATTTTTCTCTCTTCTGTTGTTATTTCTTCTTTTTTATATTTTTGTTATTTTCCACAGTTATCGTTGCGATATTAGGAGGCCTAGCATTTTTGGAGTATGCGCAATATATACGTATATAGATAGACCGCTTCTAATTCTGCTTCATTTTTTGTTGTTGCCGAGGTTCCCAGTCAAAGTTAAAGACGCAATTTCAGCGGTAAACAACAAGAACTATATAGGCGTCGTCGGTTCCTACAGGCAGCTGACAGGTCTTTTTTGAATTTGCATCTCACAAGTTTCACCAAAAAATATATATACTATATACGATCCGATTTTGTGGCTCAGCAGATACTATGTCTCTGGTGTTAATCACTATACCTTTCTGCTATATAGACAAGTCGGAAGCAGCGGCGTCATGACGAATCAAACGTTCTTATGCTTAAAAGTATCTATCCTCCTCTCGCTTTATTCCTCTCTATGAATTTTGAACGGATATTCGAGAGTTGAATCAATGCTAAGCGGACTCTGAATTTTCATTTCGCTAAGGCGACTTTGTGAAAGTGAAAAAATACAAAAACAACAAAAATAAAATGTAATTATAAAAGCAAAACATTTGTTTTTGCATCAATTTCGGGGTACGGGGCCAATGCCTCAAGTGAAAACAAGTGATATTGGCCTTGAATTCTCTATATATACACCCCACAGATACTCATACGTTGTACGTACGTAAACCTTTTATATTTATATGGAGCAGGTTGTATTATTCGCTTTTCGTGCAATTTAGGGTAGAGGGAAATAAAAGTCAAGAGCGTATTTATTTATTGATTGAATTTTAAGTGAGTAAGAGTAAAGCTTTGGGTTTATTCCATATTTAAAAAAATATATATTTAATGTTTCAAGAAATTTAAATGCCATAGAATGCTGTCTCATGGAAAAATATATTTTTTATTTTACGAATTTATCGATAACCTAGGCTTGCTTTCATAGCAATTATATATTTTCTATTCGAACTAAATTTTAATTAAAAATTTAATTTGAATTGGTTTAACAACAACCACAATTAATAATAAATAAATAAAAGATTAATGTGACTGAATTGAATTATTTTATATATGAGTAAGTAAATGATAAACAAGAAAGGGTATACTATAAGAATATTTCTTTAAAAAAATTATATAGATATAGATAATAAAAAAACCCACTCCCCCTTCCTAATCTCCCAAGAATAAATGTCAAAAAAATTATTAATTAATGGTTAAGAACACCCAGTAGTTACCAAGAACCAAAATCTGTTTACTAAGCAACAAATTCATTTAATTTCTGCCCACTGTGGTTGTTTATGAAGCCGTTTCCATATAAGTAATATTTTGCAGCCCGATTTTATTTATTTGACTTCAAATTCGAAAACAAACACAAGAACAAGAACACAGAACGAATGCGAAACGTTTTAATTGAATGCCTATGTTAATGATAATTATTATGTTATGTGAGTGTGCGCGCGTTATTATTTGTTTTTATTCACCAGAGTAATTACGAGAAGCAGAGGAGGAGAGAGAACGACAGAGACAGGGTGGGCGATAACCTGTTACCTGTGCAGCAACAGTTTGAGAGCCACAAACAGGTGTTTTTCCAACTTACTTGGACATGACCGACGACAAAAAAGTGCCTTTAGAACCGCTGAGAACGAACCCGCAGTAGTCGTTGTTTTTTTAATTTACATTCGCATTTATATTTGCACTTACATTTACATTAATTACAAGCCACTGTCGGGTGAAAATAAACACTATAAAGCCGCTATATGTCTGTATTTCACGGGCTTTACATGATCAAGTTCGACGTGAATGGTATTATGTATAGAAAAACCAATGATTATTGGGCTGTTTGCCTTATGTTGCTTTTCGCCGCGGTGAAATTGCTTCGGTTTTTGGCTTTGGCTTTGTTTTGCTTCAAAGATCACGAACGCGTTCATGAAAACGTATATATGTATTATATTTATACGTATATATAGTCACACGTTTGGGGAGCAGGCCAAACAATAACAAAAAGTACACTGTTACGTCACGTAAAGCGAATATGTAGATGTGGCAGAGCGGTTCGTTTCGTATATGTAGCTGCTGCTGCTAACCGCATGTAATGCTCACTCCGTCACTTTGTTGTCTTTATATTTCGCGCTATCTGAGCATTAAGTGTAATGCATATTCAAGCGGGGGATCGGTTTAGATCGGTTAGTATCGGTTTGGATCGGAGACGGAGACCCACCATCGATCGCGCCACGAACCACGGACAAACAAATCACGAGCCACGACGAACCCCACCAACCAAGCGGCAGAGCAGCGTTCTCTCAACTGAAAACGGCAGCCGGAATCGGAATGGGAATGGGACAAGCGATTGGGGAAAAGCGATTGCAGAGCGGGCCCCATAGCACCGTGGGAGGAATGTCAAAGAATCTGATTAAAAATATTTAATATAACCAAAAAAAAATTTAAGAAAAAAATTAATGCAAAGAAAAATGAATATACAAAAACTTAATTAAAAAAAAGGTATATAAAAATATTTAAACAACATTTTATTTCTAGTTAAACATGACTATTTGTCCCACTGTGCAGCTCTCAAGAGCAAGACTGAGAGCGAGTGCTAGCCCCACAGTGCTGCTCAAACTGTGTGACGATGACAGACGAGCGGTGAAGACAAAGTGGGCGTGTGGCGTAGTGCGATGTGGTGTGGTGTGAGTCTTGCTTGCTCGCCAGCTCGATTAACTGTAAATATGTGGCCATCAGTGCAGTGTTGTTGGTGTTGATTTT
This sequence comes from Drosophila ogumai, assembly GCA_018904815.1. Lineage (NCBI taxonomy): Eukaryota > Metazoa > Arthropoda > Insecta > Diptera > Drosophilidae > Drosophila > Drosophila ogumai. The sequence continues at coordinate 10,584 of JAEIIJ010006268.1, forward strand.
GCTGCACCAACAGTCAAGCCTCAAGAAGCCAAATTCATTTTAAGCCCATTAAGGGCTTATTGCATTTTTTAGAATATTGTGGAAATTAAATTATGAATTTTTGTAAAAAATAAAACCCAAGATTACCATCGGTTTGGATGTGCTAGATAGTCCTTTGTTGTCAAACTTCAAAGCAAAAATTCTTTGCCCAACCGGTTTTAAAATATTATATTATATTTAAATCTAAATAATTATTGTTAGTTATTCTTTTCAAAATTTCCACTGTAGGTGGGAAAGTTCAAGCTAAGCAGGCACACGCGCAACGGCAACAAGCACGCAAGAACAATGAAAATCCATTCTCGTTGTTTGTTTATTTTATTTCTCTTACAGCACCAGTTGAGAGGCACAGTTTGAGAGGCCCTACAATTCCGATTCCGATGCCGACTTCGATTCCAATGACCCCTATTTATTCCTAACGATCAGCAGGGAGAATTGCACTCTGATTGTGCGATCATGTGTTTTTTGTTTGCCGAAACGAGTTTTTTTGCGGCTCTAATTATGGTCTGGCATTATTATTATTATTATTATTATAAACGATCATCTGATAAGTCCACATAGGCGGGAGGGAGCGTATGGCCCACACGTGGCCATCGCGCCATGGCATGCAAACCGCTGTCAGTGTAATAATAATTCACTCGCACACACATTTGTAAGTACATTATAAATGAAATATTTATAGTCAAGGCTTTGGCTTCATTATCAGCCTAACCGCAGTCAGGCACCAACGACCAACAGGCGGGTGTATATCTACTATATATATTTATATAAAGACAAACACCTATATTACACATAAGGGCTGTAATTCGACAACCATACATATATTGATGGGACCGCATTATGTATTATAAGCTAAAGATCACAAGATATTGATATTGACAAAAGTTGGACGACAACGACCGATCGCCGGTTACAGCACACTACCCATTTTCAGCTTAAAGATAAGAGAAGATATGGTTTTGACAGATCTACCTAAAATTTTACTAGCCACGAGCCCATAAATCTCAGCAATGTTTTTAAGTAATTAAAAATAAATATATGAATAGCAGTAGCCAGTAAAGATTTATGAAAAAAACAATACGAAGTATAATAATATAAAACTATTTGTAAAATCAAACCCTTTTTGTTGCTTGCTAAAAGCTTTACAAAATGAAATTTCATGTAATAACTTGGAAAACAATTACATCACCTGGCAAATCACTTAATTTAATAATAACTGATTACAGAAACTAAAAGCAATTTATTTACAGCAAACTTGGCGACAATTACAGAACAATCGATATGTTTAATAACTGATTAAGTTTGCTTAAAAATTAAATGATTTCATGCTAGACTTTATTTCATTACTTTATCTGATTTTAGCCAACAAAACTGGTTACTAATGTTCAATGAGCTTGAACTTTGAGCTTAACTTTGCTTATGAGATTCGTTTAAACAATTCGAGATAATATTTACTAATGTTAAGTGCCTATGTAGCACAAGGGATTTTTGGTATTTAAATTCATTAACCATCAATCTCTTCTAAAGTATTTAAATTAAGCAAAATAAATCAATCATAATACTTTTGATAAAACATATTTTATGAACTTGAACTTTGAACTTAAATAATTTATTTATGGCAAATGTATATTGGACATGATAATTGAAGGATAAATACTAACATATTTATGACTTTAATGCGATATTAAAAATCTATTTTCGTATTAAAAAATTTGAAAAATAAACTAATGGAGCTGCAAATCAACGATCTATAAATTCAATAATATTTATCAAACGATTAATTACAGATTTTCTTAAGTCTCTAAAACTTTGTTTTTGTTTCTGAATTATTTTACTTCTTATAAATTCATTCATCTAATAACCAACCTATTTTCCCACCAATCTATTTCCTCCGTTCGAGAATAAATTAATAGTCTTGGTGGGAACCACCGCCAATTATGGCGATTACTCTTCTGCCGGCTTCTGTTGGCTGTTCTCTTTGGCCATCGAGTGTCTGTCTCTCCATCGCTAAACTTGGCCAACAGAACCGTAAACCGCTTGTCAATCGTTTTTTACTGCTGATCGCAATCTGAGCTTGATATCGGGCTGCTGCTGTTGCTATTGCTTTTGCCTTTGCTTTGTTGTTGGCCAACAAAACAGACAAGTTTGGTTGGTTTTCTGCCAGTGGCAACAGCAACGCCGCAACGCGGCAACACTGAGCCACACTGAGCAACAGTTTGACCCAATTTTTTGCCAAGCAACAACAGCTGCTTTCAATCATAGACGCTCGAGCCGAACATCTGTGCAAGCGATTCAAGCGGGGGAGGTCATCGAAAGGGGGGCCTGGTTTTCATTGCGGGGATAAGCCAACAGACACTGGGCAGCACACAAAACAATTGCGAAAGCGAAAACTCAAACTCAAGCCCCGAAACCGTCCGAAAATGTAAATTGTGTGTAAATATGTACACATGAAATTAAGCCTACGCGCTCTTTATTTTATTTATTCGCCGCTCGTATTCATTTTCGTATGCATGCGATTTCGACAGCGCGAAGTTTTAAATTTTCGAAATGCGGCCATTCAGTTGACAAAGAAAAGGAAAAAAAATTGTGAGGGGAGATGGGAGGAAGAAGGGGTCACCAGTAGCGGAAGTTGTAAATGTGAAGCGAGTCGAGCCGCAAAATGATATTCAACAGACGAAGCTCCCTCTTCCTGCAGTCAAACTTCAATATACTTTAACACATTCAAGAAATTGGCAATATTTTGCTGTCTGGCGTACCAAAAATATTTTATAATATTTTTAGGGATTTACAAAACCCTTAAAAAAAAGATTTTAAGTCTCTGCTTGGGCTATGTACTTTTAGGTATTGTATAACAAATTTCTTTAAAGATTTTCCAAAAATATTCATCATAAAAATAAGTATAAGTAAGTACACGGATATCACTAGGAACTCGTAAATAAACACAAACAAAAAATGCAGTAAAGTAAGGTGAAGCTTGCTTATTAAGCCCTGTATTTTTTGCTAGGATGAAACTTAACCTGCAGTTTAAATTCCACGTTTTTACAACTGTATCTGTCACATATAAACAATTAAATATTACGGAACCTTCGAGCTATATAGAAGTTGAACTGTAGAAACAAAGCCGAGGCGACGACAGCACTTTGTGAAAGTTCTTCTTCGTGTCTCTCTCTTTGTGCCTTTTGCTGATTCTTCTTTGTGTGTGTCTCAGTTTCAGAGTCAGCATTTGATTGATGCCCTCGTGTGATTGACGGCAGAAAAAACCAGCAGTGGGGGGTTTTTGGGATTTTTTTCGGGGCTAAGGCCAGCTATTTATTATGGGACAATAATTATATTACTTATTACCTACTTTATGCAAACATTTTAAATATTTTGTAATTTGTTAATGCCTTCTCAGAAGCTAAAATAATTTATTTCCTTAAAGTCCCCCTAGTAATATTGTTCGGTCTCCGCCCCTGGCAACAACAACACTTTACCTTGTTGGGGGTTAACACATGTCACGCATTATATTCCGATTCTCAACTGTTTGTTTTTTTTTCGTTTTCTTTATTATCGCTCCACTTTTCCAGCCCGTTTACCGTTAAGACCTCCACTTACACACTCACACAGGGAAACACTCACTTGCACACACAGCCAAGACACAGCCACACACCGACAGCACTCGTTTATGATAATTCCAGAGGCGTGGGTGCAAAAAGGGGCGTGTGTTTGTTGTTTAGTTGGTTCAGCGATTAAAAACGCGCGGCGCCGTTCGCCAACGTTCGCGGTGAGTGACAAAGAGTGACTAACAAGAAACACCGAAAGGTGAGCAAGGCGGCGAACAGCGAGAAACCCAGAAACAGAGAGAGAGATAGAGAGCGAGGAAGGAAAATAAAAAACAAAAACGCAAACACCTCTCAATACAAAAACAACAAAGCAAAGTGCAAAAGCAAACAGCCAGGCGCAACAACGACAAACGTCGCGACCGCGTGATAATACAGTTTTCAAAGCACTGGACAACGGCAGCAAAGATAATGTCTACGAATATGCCCAGAGAGGCAAAAAGAGGGGAAAGGGTGATTTTGATAATGGAATGGCAATTGAAAATGGGGAAAAGATGGGGGAAAATATGGCCAAGATAAGCGCCTCTCTGATAAGTTAATTATACTATATATTAAGGGGTAATTTAATTTGATAATTATCAGTTTATCACTAAATTAGTTTTAGCTTCAAGTATTATATTTGTGAAGGGAATATTCCTATAGACAGAGGCTAGTTAAGATTAATTTATACGAAATGCATACAGTGTGTTTTAAAATTCTCTAAAAACACTTCCAAAACATAGCTTAATATATAATGAAAAATTGAAAATAATGCACATTACCTAAAAACCCTTTAACAATTCGAATACCTGTATATTCTTTAGGTTTACTAGATTAAGATTTACTAGTCTTGAGGCTATTCTTTAAGTTCTGCCCAACATATGGCTCAAGCAGGAAAAAAACAAATCTGATTTAAGCAAAAATCATATCCTGCCAAGAACAAGAGCTTTTTCTCCATTTGCATGTGTAGGACCAGCGGAAATCCGTGTTGCTGTCGGACCAGCATGGGATGAGATAATGACACCGACCAGACCAACTAAAGCCAATAAAACTGGCCGACATTTGCTTCTCTACTCCCGTTGCCCGTGGCCGGATTGCCATATTGTTCAGATTCGGCACGTGTCCGGGCCACGCACTTGGCCAAATTGCTTTATGGCCACTAGACTGTGGGCCCAGGCCCAACGGCATATTTACGAAATAAATCGTAAAGGCAATGGTTCCGGAATACACAAAAAGCAAAATTTTAAGAAAAAGATAACATTTGTTAAAAAATTTGGATCTCAAAAGGATTAACTTTCAACATTAACAATTAAGTTTATTCATAACAAATTTCTTAATAAAAACAAAAAAGTATCCTATTTATTAGGGCGGATTTAAATTTGTTACTTTTAATATTATATTTCATGATATGAATTTAGTATTGAATTATCCTATATTCACGATAATGTTTTCCTCTGTGCATATGGTTATTTCCCATTATAATGGACGGAATATGGAGGAAGCGGACAAAGCCAGGACCCAGACCCAGAACCAGAAACCGCCCCGTCGCATGAGTAATGCCTATGTGTGTGCACAACCCATTTCGGCCCAAGGGCACAATGTGATTTTTGGCAAGCGAAAAGGCAAAATACCGAATGCGAAATTAAATAGACAAATCGTGTGAAAGGGGGTAGAGAGAATACCAAGAGGAAGAGCAGGGCTGGTGTTGTCATTATTAGCCGCTTGCCAACAGAAAAGCGTGGAAAGCCAGGAAAAAGCCCAGTGTGTATGTAAGAGACTTGTGCGTGCCAACCGAGGAATGTGTTGCATACTGTGCTGAGCTGCGAAATAAAAACAATAAAAATAATACGAGCGAAATGTAGACTAAAAGCTGCACCAAAAACAAAAGTGCCAAGTCTGGCACATTAGCGACGACAACTTGTCTGCAACGTCGTCGTCGCAGCCCGTAGCCATGGCTCGCAACGCGATAATTAAATTATGGGGCAGCCACAACACAAAGCCAAAGCGGCGACGGTGGGGGGAAAACCCCCGCTAATATCGCGCTAATTCCGATATGGGATATACTGCATCTAAATCCCTGCTGCCCCCACTAACCAAGGGTGATCCGCTTGGCGAGATTTCAAGAGAAATCGTAACTTCGTAATCCACTTTACCGAGTCACTGCTCGTCGTATTATGTGAACTTTCCTCAGGGTGGGAAAACCCTTTATTCTTATCTCTTTTGGTAACCGCATGCAAGCTCTGTAATTTGCAAACTGCAAATTGCTTGTAAGCTGCAAACTACTGGTAATTGTTTTACAATTTGTTTCGTTACAGTGAGAACTTACTCTTTATAATGGAATGCCCTTGGTTTTGTTAACACCACGGTTTGATGAACAACTGAATTGAAGGAACCATCAGTATCCATTCTTAAAATTAAGTTTTTAGTTTTAATCTTTACCGTTCTATTAAATAAGAAGATTCTCTTATTAAATTATTTAAAGATCTATGCTAAGCACAAAACCATTGTCGTTAATCGTCGTAAGCCGATAGAGCCTTTATAAATTACCCAATAAATGAGTCAGTTTGTTTAAGATGACTGACTAAGAAAAAAAGTTAAATAACGACCTTCCAAAATGCCATTCCCCAGGACGCCATAAAAAATAGATAGCTAAATTTAGTGACATAAACAAAGTGAATGTTGTAAGAACTAAGTTTGATGAAAAAGCTATTTGCAGGCAATTTCAACGAAATTTTGTAAACAAAGTGTTGGGAACCAACACACAAGCCCACAAAGGACTCCTCCTCCCCGTCACGATAGACAAGAAAATCGAGTATAAAATCGATCGATATATAGTTATTTTTTGTTGCGTATATATTTTCATGTTTCGTGCACTTGTCGCATAACAACAAGAACCTTTCACCAATCGTTAAACAATAAAAAAGTTGACAAAAATAAAATTAAGCTTGTCTGTGTGTTTTTTGCAGAGAGATGTATAAAACGCGAGGCGGATAGAGTGGAGGCACTTCTATGGGGGCTTTTAGTTCAGTTTTGTGCGTCAATAAAGTTGGGCGAAAATATTTGCACAGCGGTTCACAACCGCCGAACGCTTTCCTTTTGTTTGTTGCTCTCTACCTCCACCTCCCTCCCACTCCAACTCTCTCTCTGTTTTATGTTTTATGGGCCGTAAACAAAAGCCCAAATTGAATGTTTGTCGATTGAAAGCCCGAGAGATGGACGAAATCAGGCGTTGGAACAACAGCTGGTATGAAGTTCCCATTAAAGAGATGACCATATACGGGGAACCAGTTGCTCTGCCGTGGAAACCATCGTTCTGATATCACAAAAACCTAAAGGAAATTGCTTAAAACGATGGCAACAAATCATGAAATAATGCTTTTTAATACTGCCAGACTGTGGAGTATTTTATCTATTTAATAAAAGGGTTTTTTTATAGGATTTTACTTTGTAAAGGAGTTCTTCCTTGTTATAGATAGAATTTATATCCTTTCCTTGTCCAACATTAACCAGGTGTTTTTCTTTTATTTTTTAGAGACAAAAAGGTTTTTAGGAGTCAAAGTCCAGATCTTGAGGTCTCCAATTTCGGTTGTGGAGCTCATGTTTACGCAAAAGCCAACCCAAAACAGTTCAGAGGCGAGTGCAGCAGCAAAAAGGAGCGAGTCGGGGAAACCAGTTCTCAATTGCGCTCGACCAGAACGAACGGACACAAGAAGACGCACGTTGCAGGAGGAGGATGAGGAGCACCAGGAGGAGAATGGGGAGGAAAAACGCTGGCCATCAACAGGTAACCCAGTGCACCTACAGACAACGCTGCACCAGAAGTTGCCTTCGCCATTGCCGTCACCAGGCGCGATTCTGTTAGGCACCGGGAGTGGAGTGGAGTGGAGTCAATGTGTTTCCGTCAGCTGCCGTTGCCCTCGGCTTGAAAAGAGAGCTGCTGCTGCTGCTATTGTTGATATTGTTGTAGTTGTTCTGGTTGTTCTTCCACATTTTGTTGCTGTTCTTGTTGTTGGTGTTGTTATTATTTCTGTGTCTTTTGTTTTGACGCCACCAAAAGAGTTGATCGGGTGAATTTTGGGCTCAGCAAAACTGGTTTAAAAGAGTGCATCCAGTCAACCCATTCAACCCCCTTCTTAATGCTTATTCTCAGGCTTTTGGATTGTTGTTAATACCATAGCGAAAGGGTTAAATGCTTAGATTTATTCACTTAGGATATGGATTAGTGATCGAATAATCCCACGTTTTCATTTTTAAAGAAATCTTTAAAAAAAACAGAGAAATCCTTCTTATAATCGATTAAAAACCTTTGTGTAATGTCTTAAGAATGTTTCAACGAAAACTGTGCACTTGAAAGGGCATTTCCAGTTTCTTTCCTTGCCACACAAGTTCCTTCCATTTCTTATTGTTTAGACTTTCGCAAAGAGCAGGGAAACCGAGGAAGTGGTTTTTCCTGCCGTACCTGTATGAGTTTCCCTTCTTTTTGCTGCTTCTCCTCTAACCACTCTATTTCTCTATTCTCATATTTTTTTAAGGACAAAGAAAATGCAAGAGATTGCAAAGTGTGGAACTTGTTCCTGATCCTGGAGGGGTTGCAAGGAGCTCAGAAAATGGGAATCAGAGAATTTCCAGGAATAAGGCATTAAAGGAGGCAGAGCAAGGGAAAACAATAATCGATATGGCATCGGAGAGCGAGGAATGCACGTAATTAAAGGGAAACGGATAGGCCAGGTCCAGGGGTAGATTGATTACGTCGAGAATCTCAGCTCTCCTCCTCGGAATCCTCTCCTCTATCCCTTGCTCTTCGCTCCGCCGCTTTGTTCCTTGGTCACGTCCTCGTAATTGCCAATAATGACAAGATGCGCTTTGGAAGGAAAATTCAATTTACATGCCGTAGTGGAGCAAGAACGAGGTGTATACAAAATTAAATTACGGGATGACCCAGGAATAGGCCAAAGGTGATACCACAAATATATTTAAAAAATATTTATATCATTAAATTAACACCTATGTATACATAACTTATTTTCCCTCTTAACTCCTTATCGTTTTTAACAGAAAAAGTACTGAATTCTTTAAGGATATTAATAATTGTTAAAAATCCTATCGAAGTAATTATAAAAAAAATATATTGTTAATATTTAAACAAATCCCGAAAATGAGTTTAACTTTCATAAATACTTTGATCAGTATAAAATTAAAATCTAATATAAATGAAACAATTTTAATGCCTATCCTTAAATATTCTCTAGGAAAATATAATATTTTAATTAAAAACAATATGGAATCGTAAAAGAAAAGAACATTTCCACAAAAAGTATGTAAGTCCAGTTTAAATTACAGGTTGACCCCCCTGGGCGAGAACGCTTATGAAATATGCCAAAGGTGACTTTCAATTAAATGCCACCAGCTGGCTTTTTTCTCTCTCCTTTCCTGTGTTTGTTTGCTGTGTGTTTGATTTCATTTGATTTGGATTTGTTATTTGCTTTGTTTTTGTTTCTGCACTTACCTGCCGGGAAGAAATTGTTCAAGAACGTTGACATTTTTCTCTCTCGCTCCTGCTTTCGTCTGTTCCTCTTTTGCGTCTTCTTTGCCCGTTTCGCTTACACTTTGTTTTTGTTTTCGTTTATAAAGTGCACTAAGTAAAAATCTTGTATTTCCTTTTTTTGTTATTCTTGGTTTTTCGTTTTTTTACGATTTTTTTGTTCGATTTTTCAGTTTTTTTTTTAAATTAATACGTAAGAAATATTTAAACAAAAATTTAAATAATACATACAATCCGCGCTTATCTTCTAAAATTCACATTACACATTTTCACATCGTACGTTTCGATTATATATTTTTTTTTTTATTTTTATTTTTTTTTTTTTTGTTTTTTTACAAAAGTTTTATCAGTTCTTTGCGATTAAAATGCATTTTCGGGCAAATGAGATTATTAACAATTGAGGCGCGTCGACTGTGAAATGGAAAAAAGAGAAAAATACAAGGGAATTTAGTACACTATATATAAAGAATTTAAAGGAAATAAATATTCATTTGAAATTTTTTTTTTTTTTTTTTTCAACTTTATAACCCGTCACTGACACTCACACGCACAGATTGCGTGGGCCGAACATATAACGGTGAAGAAAACACAGTTTTACATTTGTTGTGCGTACACTGTTTGTTTTTGCAAAAAGGGCGACAAAATGAAATCCAAAAAGCAACAGCACATTAAATGGAGTGAGTGGGACGGGTGCTACTGCTGCTGCGAGATGCGTAGGTGTGTGGGACGCTTTTTTACACATATACAGGCACAATTGCGCGCATATTTGTTTTACAGCTCCTTCCATTTCTTTTTTCACTCTGGTTTATACACTTTTCACAAGAAGTTTTTCATATTTATAGAGTTTTATATTTAAAGTCCAGCAGCGCAGCACAAACACACTCACAAAAGCCTGAACCTGCGTCAACATATTGCGAAGAAAATCTGCCTGCCTGAACGTTTTCCAGCGAATTTCTGGTGTTTACTTTCTTAAAATATATATTTTTTCTGAATAGGTTAACGGCGGGGGATTAATTTAAATAATACACACGGTACATTTTACTAACTTTCAACGATTTTGCAAATAAGAAAAACACACACAAACACACCGCGCGGCGCTGCACGAATGAAAGGAACGCGAAGAAGATCCAACAGCCAAGCCAAATAGAGTCCACAAACAACAACAACACTGGACGCGCACACCATCAAATGAAAACAAGCCTGAAAGGACGTCGGAAAAGTCGAAACTATTAATACCCTTTTTGAAGATTACTAACTGTCAAAACTATGTAAAAAATCAAGGGAAAATGTTTAAAATAGGTAAATAAATATTTTGTATTGAATTTTTTTTATACATTTATAATCAATTCGTTCTTTTGGTCCTTTTAAAAGTGGTAAAGTAAAAATATAATTAAAGCCAATGATTGATTTTCTATTTTTAAATGGTATTATTTTATGAGATCAAAATAAAGGGTTTTTTAAGCTGAGCGACTAAGAAAAGGTAATGGGATTACAAAAAAAAATATTCTTATTTTAAGAATATTTGGAAATTCAAATAAAAGTAAAAGGGTTAATATTACTTTTTTTTATATGAAACTGCTGTTCCTCTTCTAGTACGTCAACTGTTATACCCACTGCCAGGGTATAACAACAACAATTGCCTTGCCAGCTGTGGTGCAACACACGGAATCCCTGTATTTTCGGAGTGGTGGAAAATCGTCTGCGCCCAAGTAGCCAGGATATTTAGCAGGACATACGTGCACGAAGCCCTAGCAATTGGCGTTGTTATACACACATATGTATACGCACACACAAACACCACACACACAGATGAGAAATCGGGGGAGTTCAACAGGACCCAACAGCTGGCCACAGGTTGCATTCCACATAGAGAAATGTGGGCGCCCCAGAATGCCATCCACACTCCAGCCATATTTGTGGAACGCGAAACAGCTGGGCTGCAAAGGGGTGGGGGGGTGAAAAGGGACCGAAGGAGGAAGGAAAAGCAAAACGAAGAAGCAGGGGAAAATGCTGAGAACATTTTTACTCGTTTGTTTTTTTTTTTTTACTTTGTATGGAGTGAGAACAGCTGGGAATAATTTTCGATGTGTTTTCAAAAGAAAATTATATGTTTATTTATTTAGTAAGGGACTCGCAAAACTTTGCTCTCTTTTTTGCTCTCTCCTTTCGCTTTTCGCCTTTCGTGCGGCATTGATTAACGATTATTAATTGGAGTAACGAAGCATGAAACGCCAACTTTCCACACAAATTCTTATTTTTAAGACGCAATTCGGCAAATTCGGCGTTTGCAAAGGTAAACACCAAGCAACAACTATATGTATACTGCATATCTTCACCAGAAAACAGAAAAAGATTGTATTTTTTGCTCACTTATTTGTTGTTTCGTTTTTTGTTTAATTTCTGCCGCTGTTGCACACACACTCACACAGGCACAGACACCACACACACAACGCCACAAACAATGCCACCGATACCAACATGTCTACTTGCCGTCTCGGTTTTACTTGGCGGCTAAAATTACTGCGGTTATGAGTTTGCCCCGACTTACAGGGCTCCAGGTGATTGCACAATGGCCGGGTAACATTATGGCCAATTATACACAAGTTTTAGACAGAAACAACAATTAAATCCTTACATGTTTCCTTAAATTTTACTCTCATCGTAAATATCACTCGAAAACATCGAGTAATCGAGTAGGGGCAATATCAATGTTTTTACAGGCTCTAGTTGTTGGCCCAAGCTTAACATTCAGAGTGACCAAGTAGAAAATACCAAATATCGCAATTTCGGTATTTTGATATACTTACATTTTTACATTCTACATGAGAATTCGACCCCAAGCATGTAAATTTGTTTCAGAGTGACCAAGGGAGAAACATCAAAAAATATCTAATAAAAATGTGGCGATTTCGATATTTGGGCAAAATATTTCTCTAAATATAATCAACTATTTTTAGAATTAAATTTGTTTTTGTTTTCGACGGAGCAGCACGCAGGCAGATAAACGTCTTTCAAATTAAAAATATATATCGAGTAGTGTGAAACAAGGAAAAACAAAGCATATTTAACTATAGCGACTTGTTCTCGGAGGAAAAGTGGTTCGGAAAATTGCAGAAAAAGAACTGGGCAAAGTGCCGTTTAATCAGTGGGAGTGAGAAGGAGGCAGAGAAAAGAATAATAGAGAAAATTAAAAACGAAAGGTTAGCCATGTCGACGGTGGAATCTTCCAGTTCGGCGGTGCAGCAGCCGCCTTCCTCGACGCTTCCGCTGCTGGGCGACTCCGTGATGCAGGCCTCCACTTCCAGCGCCAGTTCCTCCTCGTCCTCGTCCGCCTCCTCGCAGGGCGGCGGGCAGGCGGGCAACAACGTTGTGGGCGTGCCGCTGGATACCCAGAGCAGCGGCGAGCCGCCCTCAAAGAAGCAGTTGCTCGATGGGGCGTCGAGCAGCTCCGGGGGCGGTGGCAGCGGCGGGGGTGGTGCCTCCTCGCTGTCGAGCGCCGCCGCCGCAGCTGGAACGCATGAGAAGCTGGCCTACCGCATCTCCACAGCCCTTTGCTGCGCCGTCTGCCTGGATCTGCCCAAGACGGCCATGTACCAGGTGAGTTCTTGCAGGGAACGAACTGCGTAGTCGACGTGTCCTGGCCCGTGCCTCCCCCTTTTCTATTGAGCCCCCCCTCCTGAAATCGAATCGAAATGAATGCCTTTCTTCTGTATACAAACAAATCGTGACAGCTCAGCTGTAACCAGTGAATCCACCACCACGCTCCCCCATGCCTCTGGCCCCCACCGCAGACAGCTGTGCGAGAGAGCGGGACGGATAGTGGGGCTGCTCTTGCACTCGCCTTGAAAACATTGCGCCGCAAGCGAGCGAGCGCAGCATAAGAGAGCAGGCTGGCCTTGTCGCACTCACGGCCACTATGCAGTTTTATTGCGTTTTAGAGAAACGGCTTGAAATCAACCCCTCTAACTTTGAACCGTTGCATTTGCCAGTGAATTATGGCCCCCCGCCTCCTCTTTCGCCGACCCCCTTCTTTTGCGCAGTAACATTTACTGCAGATTTTCTGTATTGCGTCATAGAAACCAGCAAACATTATGTTTAGGACCCAATTTTTCTACAAATCTATTAAAGGGGAGTGTGCCGTGCCCTATTTTTAGCAGCGCAAATTAAGGCCAACAACGGGAATTCAAAGCTTTTTATTTTCGATGTTTGCGTATACAGTTTCCTCTCTCAATTCATTCAGCTTTTTAGGCAAATTCTCGCATTCTTTTTCATTCACGCTTATGTAGGCGTCGTCGTCGTCATTGTTGCTGAAACTGACAATTGATTGAATTTAATGCAGACATGCAGGGGCGTGTGAAGAGGGGTTTTGGGGCGTACCCTCATGATATTTTGCCTGAAGAATATTCAGCAACAATTCGATTTCATCTAAAAACTTCATGACCCCCAGAGAGCCCCTTGATTCCACGCCACTGCAACCGACAGATCTTTACGTAAGGCGTGTATGTTTGTGTGTGTTGACATTGCTCTCTCTCTAACACACCTACTTGCTTTGAGCAGCGATAACTGCGTCATTGAAATTGGTTTTGGATTACAGTAAAAAAGACAAAAAAAAAAGTGCTGACCCACACAGGAAAATATCAAATGCCAAGCGACGAAAACCCACTTTCTGTATCCCACAAAAAACGTGACCGAAAACAAAATGAATCATACAAAATGGAGCGGAGTTCGCGGAAACCCGCAGAAACTATTAATTAGCTAAAGAATCCCTGAAAAAAAAAACACGATTGTTTTCCTTTTTTGCATTTCCACTTCTTTCTTATGGCCCGCTTGTATGTATGTGCCTACACACACACGCACGCACCCTGCGATTTTTGCTCTCTGTTATTGTTTTGCTTTTGCTACGGCATTGCGTTTTTGTTGTTGCTGCTGCGTCGAAATACACATGCGTTGTGCTCTCGCCCGTGTCGTGGCAAAATCAGCTGTTCTTTAGACCCCTGGGGAAAATTTTGAGATATTTATTTATTTTTATTCTAAATTTTGAATAGAAAATAGAGAAAAACTAGACATACATATTTGTGATGTGTAGCAAATGCAATGCCAGCAGTTTTTTTTTGATTATGTATTTTTGTGTAGAATCAGCTTGGTGCAGGTTGAGACCTGTGATCTGGAATAAACTCGTTTTACCAGTTTTTCTCAGCCTTAAGTTCTATGCTATGTGTACTTTTTAGGTTCTCCAACGTGCGAGTATATTTACGAGTGTGTGTGTGTGTGCGGGGGAAAGGTACAAATACCTGAAAACACACTCAAAACCCACCTGAATTTTTTGTCGTCGTCGTTGATCTTTAGCGTGATTTCCTCTTTCCTTTTTTTTTCTTACCTACTGTTGACGTTCTCTTCCTCTTGCCCCATTCTTACTTATCTACAAAAACACCATCAGCTGGTTTTGTTGTGTCTGCGGCGCAAGTGCGGGCAGCAGAGAGAGAGAGAGAGAGAGAGAGAGAGAGAGCGAGCGAGCGAGAGTTGTGATATGTATATTTTTGTTCCGTGTGTGTTATTGTTATCGATGGAGAAAAACGAGTTAAACTCCTTTGTGGTTTCGTGGATTTTCCATTAAACAATCAGATTGTTAGGTAGCAAGCAGCTGGTGCTGCCGTAGTTAGTCTAGGTCATAAATTGCCAATCAAAGAACACGAATTCACGGGTTCATTCAACTGCCAAGATACACAGTAAATGTGCGCTCAGATGCTCTCAAAAACTCAGATGCAGATACACAAAGAACACACAGGGAAAAGAGGGATTAGAATGCACTTATAATGCAAGATCAATTCAAGATTCACTTTAATTAGTTGGTAATTCTATTTAAAACTTAAAAATCCAATAGAAATAATAATTATAAATCTAGAGGTATTAATAATTTTCGACCTTGATATGATAAACCCATTATTTAAAGAAAATATATTTACTTTAAGTTAAGAGCCCAATGGTTTCTTATCAGAACTTGGTTTTTCCCCTATTAGCTGTTTTTTAGATGCAAAAAAATCCGAATAAATCAAAGAAATTGTACATTTTTATTTTAAAGAGTTTGGAATTATAAGTTTTCAAAAGTGTGTTATCTAGATTTCAGACAATCTCTCTTTCTCTCGAGTAAACATTTTTGTACTGTGCAAAAGATATACACGCGTGCATGTGTGTGTGTGTGTGTGCAGGCACCGAAAAAACAAATGAAAAGCCATTGCTTATCGCTCCGGCTCCGTCCACAAATAGTGCTCCTTGTTGGGCCACGCTGGCTAATTCCCAAAATAGAGACAAAAATTCCAAAATGAAGGAAGAGCAGCCTGGGCCCGGCCCGGCCCGCATTCCGATTTGTAAATAAATGCATGCGGCGACGGCAATGCCGATGCAGATATAGTAATGTTATAATGAAGGCTCCTCGGGGGTTACATTTCACTTCGTCGAGTCACGCTCGATTGGATCTCTCTCGGGCTCTCGACTTTGGACGCGGTATTATCTGGCCGAAGCGACGTACTTATGTATACCATAAACTATATACTATATACGCCATGCATATATCCGTTATCGGTCCACTATGCCAGACCTTCGTTTTCATCAATTGCTTGACAAACTCATGTCTGAAAATCAAGTGAACAACACATACATACAAAACCGATTTAATTGGCTTTCAAAAAAGAAAAGAAAAAAATAAAAAACATAAGAAAAGAATAAAACAGAAAATATATTTACAAAAACACATACACTATATAAAGAATGCTAAATTTAAACCAGAACTATTCTTATTATTTTCATTTTGCTGCAGCGCCTTATTTAGATAAACTTTAACTATCTCTCTATCTATTTAATGATTAATCTTAGTTAAGTCAATAAACTCGATTTCGTAACCTTTGTAAGCACACGCAACAAAAAAACTAAAACAGAAAACCTGAGATTGTAATTGTAAAAGCTAAGTACATAGAACCGATTTCATCCATATAGCATTAAAGTTAAACCCTGAAATGTATTTAAACCGAAAAAGAAAACAAAAAAGAAAAACGAGAAAAAATGAATTCAATAAATTTGCAAAGAAGAGTGCGAAACTTGAAAATGCAAAATAAAACCAAACCAACAACCATAGCGTTTTTATTTCAACAAAATAAATAAGAGAATATACAAACTGGATCTCCAAAAGCTAAAACATTTTCAGACCTCTTCAGAACTCTCATCCTCTCCCACTGAGAAATCCATATCCACTCATTCCATTTTCCCAAAAAAAACAAAATAGACTCATTCATATTCAAAACACCACAAAAGCCACCACCCACACACAACACTCATTTCCATATCTCCAACAAGCTCTCTTTGCAAACAAGGCCGTATTTTTGACTAATAGCAAACTTTTCTTCTTTTTTCTTTAATTGCAGGTTAATTATCATTCCACTCTTTTGTTTTAGTTATCAAATCTCTCTATCCATCTACCGATAAACAATTGCCTGAGATATGAAATTATTAAAATCACCTTTCCCTTTCTCTCTGCTCCTTTCACTTGCAGTGCCAGATGGGTCACCTGATGTGCGCCGCCTGCTTTACCCACCTTTTGGCGGATGGACGGTATGAATATCACCCTCTAACACCGAACTAAAAAAAGGAGAAATAGCCACCTCAAAACCTAAACTTGTTCTTTGCTCTAACACCTTTCCAACTGTTTATTTAATGTTTATTTATTCAGCCTACGCGATCAGATTGCCACTTGTCCCAACTGTCGCGTGGAAATATCTAAGAGCACAGCTTCGCGCAACCTGGCCGTGGAGAAGGCTGCCTCCGAATTGCCTAGCGAGTGTCAGGTATTAAAGTCTTGTCTATCGTAAGACTTAATATAATTAACACCTTTTCCCTAAAGTTCTGCAACAAAGAATTCCCATACAAGTCACTCGAACGCCATGAACAACACGAGTGCCAGGAGCGTCCCACAAAATGCAAATACCATCGCATCGGTTGCCAATGGCGGGGACCTTTCCATGAGAGTATGATTATTTTCCCTCATCATTTCCAAACTCCATTAATTAACCACAAATTTTCCATTTAGCTACCGAACACGAGAGGAACTGCTTGCATCCGCAGAAGTCTGGCCACGAGGTCATGTTTGCCCTGGAGGCACACGATGTCATGATCAAAGAGGAGAAGAAAATGTTCAACACCCTGATTGACTTGCTGAGCTACGAGAAGATTATATTCAATGGTGAGTAGTGGGTTTGGGCCTCTAACTCCTTAATGGAATTAGAGATAAAGTACTTGATAAATGCGGGTGGTGTAAAAAAGGCCCGCAGTTATGGTTTGAGGAAGTATTTTCCCTTAACTGATAAAAATAGTCCCAGATAAATAACATTTTTCAAAGAGGGTTAAATAATGTTGAACTTAAAAATAAAAATAAAATAAATTTATTAAATAATAGCTATGGATAAGAAATATAATTAATAATAAATTAAATTAATAAAATTTGCTTTTGAAAAGAAATAAAATACTAATATTAAAACTAGCTTAGCTGCATTATATAACTAGTTCTACGTTTAATAATTTTATCTTTTTCATTACAGATCTTCAGATGAAACCATACCGAACAGACGAGTACGTCCATAAATTATTTTATGAGACGGCCCGCTTCTCGGCCTTCAACCAGCAATGGGTGGTTAAGGCGCGCATTAACAACAGCCAGCGCGATCCGCATCAATCGAACGATCGAACCATCACCTACCAGCTAATCTTGAAGACCAAGACCAGCACGCCCATGAGCATACACTTCTTTGCGCTCAAGGGGCCGTTTTCGGATATGAAAGTATCGACTCAGATATATCAGCATTACTTCACAGAGACGGTGAGTTAGGGATAATAAAACTAAAGAAGAATTTTAAAAATAACTATAAATATATTCTTTACTATCTCCAGAGTACCGAAAGTGATTACTATGTTCTGCCGCTGCCCGATGGCATTGGCGGCACTGGCTCAAGTGAATGCAACCGTATGCTGGCCAACAAAGGCATTAACTTCCGGTAAGTAAATGATCTTTTGAAGTTTATTTGCTCACTCTAAATTTTTGTTTCTTTGCAGCCTGCTCATGTTTTTGCTAAACAAGTAAACACGCGTATAAAGATTTTCAAATTTAGCTTAAGTTTGTTGTTTCAAACTCTTGAATGTGCAAAAACCGAAAAAAAAAACAAAACAAAAAACCACCTAGAGTTAGTTGATATATATTTTCTATGAATGTATATGTATAATTTCGCGCCCCACAAAAAATCCCCGAGAAACAGAAACGTCAGAATACATTTTCAATCGCGATTACCCAGACATAACGCGGTAGGTTGTAACCCAAGTTTAGAGACGACTAATGTGTAGGATTTCACCCACATTTTGTACATGATTATGATGATATATAAAGCCATTGTAGTTGGGGACACTCTTTCAATAGCTATGTTAATTTTTGCTGTTCGTGAAGGTCAAATGGTGGCAGACAATACAGCCGATGTGTGTTTGACTAAAGTTTTAAAATGATCTCACAAGTAAGGAGCCAGCCACGCCCAGCTAATCCCGATAATACCAATAACCGATATAATAGCTGTAGATTAACACTACGGACGCATAAAGAACCTTCGAGTTCACAGCTCCGTACTTTCACTGTAAGAAGAACAACACCAAGTTGACATTCGAAACTATAAGCCCGGCATATAATAATATCTACGATACATATATACTATGATGTAGCTCTAGATTACAAAAATCACACAGAAATGGCAAAAAGCAGAGGCCCAAAATAATACACAACTTCGAGTTCACATTCAAATCTTGTCTAATTCTAATCGCGTTCTGTTAACCCTCGATTTACAATTTAATGCTTAAACTTACATTCGTATGTGTAATATTTAAAATGCATCGTTAAATGATAACTATACCTAATGCATATTTAATAAAAATACATCTTAATAAAGAAATCAGTCTTGTGTTTTTCGTGGGGATATAAGAAGGAAGTGTAATCAAGTTTTTATATATACAAAGAAAATATTAATATTGAAAATATATTTAACTTTCATATAGGGATGCCTTTTTAACTTTAAAATATTAATTCTTATGGAGTATCAAACTGAATGCTAATTTACCAAAAATATATCGAAAAAACAATTTGTATATCAGTGAATCGTTATATTCTGAAAATGTTTAACTTTGTATTTAAGTTTTCCACAAGTTTACTTACCCGTAGAACTTTTTCGATTTTACTTCCAGCTCTAACCTAGATATTATATACTTTACCGTCAAATATAGATATATTATTAATCAGCACTATTGGAGAGATTTAATCCAGGTTTCTAATTCTAAGATTTCTTAAATAAATAAATAATATAAAAGGCCTTTTTTGTTTTAACCAAACATATATAAACTATATTTTTTAATAATTATATATCATAGTTAAAAGTATGATTTGCTGTGGGTTTTAGGCACATAATCGACGAATTTGTCTGTACATCTACAAATTATGTGTTTTTAAAAATATTTCTTATAGAAAATTAAATTACAAAATTGTGGTTTTAGGCGGGCATGACTTATTTGTAAACATTTCCACCGACTCTCATTCATCGTTCTCATCCTCCATTGCCTCGTACTTGTTGCGCACATGGGCAGCGATGACTTCGCGGGGATTCTTTTTAAAGTTCTTATCCTTGATGACCTTCTCGAAGGACTTGACTCGATTAACCAGCTCCTTGCGCTTCTTCCTTATCTTCTCGTTGGCACTGAGTGGAGTTTCTGGAACAGTGAGCACTGTTTGCTCGGTGGAATCTTTCTGCTTAATCCGCACCAGCTTGTACATGTCCTGAAGCGAGGGCAGGGCATCCCGCAGTGGCTTCAGGTCCCCGATTACTTTGGTCTTCTCCCGATTCTGGCGAGCCACCTCCTCCTTGTGCTCCTTTCGCGTTTCGGCGAAGCGCTTGAGCAGCTTCTTGTGCTTGGCCGCCGACTTCTCCTTTTTGGTGGTCGTCTTTTTGGGTGTGAGTGTTTTGTGGAGCAGCTGCTCCTGACGTAGCTTCGCCTGCACCTCCTGCGCTTTCTGTTTGGCTGCCCCGACCATGCTCTTGGCTTTGGCTCTTACATTTCGCTTGGTTTTTGCCATTTCTTTAGGGAATTTATTTCAAAATAATAACAAACGTGCAGCGTGCCAAGAACCAGTGTCACCACACATCAAAGCTCTATCGATAGTATCGATAGGTTTTGCTTATTTTATTTAAATATACAGGTTTTTAGATTAAAAAAATAATAAAATAAAATAAAATATTTATTATAATTATTAAACTTTTTATTTTTAATAAGATTAAGAAATCTGGTGTTTGTTGCCCTCCCACCGATGGGGGCAATTCCCTCCCAAAATGTTTCGGTCACACTGGCACACAAAATTGCTGTTTTTCGAATTTGTTGACGGTCGCAATGGTTGGAGCTTTGGGCGAATTTGTTTCCGAGTACCTAGAGAGGGGCTTGGTCCTTGTGATCGCCGATTTGCTTAGCCTGATCACCGTCTCCTCCTGCCTCGTGATCAAGGTGCCGCAGATAAACACAATCCGAGCCAACGAGTCCTCGAAAGGTGAAAGCTTCGCCCCCGCAAAAAGTCCTCCCACTCACAATCTCTTTTCCTGAACAGGCATCAGCGTACTGGGACTGTGCCTGGAGCTGTTTAGCTACACGGTGATGCTGTCGTACAACTACACCAGTGGCTACGACTTCCTTTCTTACATGGAATATCCTGTTCTGCTGCTTCAGGAGTACGTTCTCATTTTCTACGCCTTCAAGTACCAGGATTTGCTGGGCAAACGCACTCAGGTGGTGGCAGTGCTGTATGGAATAGTGGTGACGCTCATCTACCTGAAGCTCTTCCCCATTATCATCCTGACGTTCCTGGTGGTGAGTAATCAATCCTAAGGCTAAGATATCACCTGCACTGTGGCATTCGTCGTTGCTGATTAGGTGGGAAGCATTCTTTGGCCAGATAACGACTTCAAACCCGTTTCGCTCTTAGTTATTTAATTAACTAATTATGTTGTGAAGCGCAGTAAACGGCTTTGATTTGTTTTGTTTTGATTTTTTTTAGCTTAGAAGGGCGGACGCGGATCTTAACTGGGCAAAGCATCTTTGTCCCAAGGTCACCAAGGTGTTTGTTGTATAATATTTGAGCGGCTATTAATACCCGGCACGGCACTCACTCTCTTGCCATTTGACCAATAAACTCATATATATAGCTCGACATTCATTCTTTTGTTTGCTTTCTCTTTAGCCTTTCTGCACGCCGATTGGGGCCACGAGTAAGGTGCTCCAGCTGCTGGCCATTCTGCGGACCAAGGATGCCAGCTCCGTCAGCCGCACCACTTGGGCGCTGTCTGCCTTCACCAACATGAGTGAGATCACCACTACTAATTGGGTTTAAGTTCTCCAGTTGACCTGCAATCTAAACTCTTTCTTACAGCCCGCATATACACAGTCTTCTTCCAATCGCACGACTGGATGTTGCTGTCCAACTTCCTGATTTCCACGTTCCTCAGCGCTTCCGTCTTCGCTGCCGCCTGCTTCTACAAGAAGAAGACGCTTAAGGCGGACTAGAAAAGCTCAACATAGACAATACTCAACAATCCTTATCAGTCATTTGTTTTTAATTCTATTTGCTTATCTGTTTTAAATTTTTAAATTGATATTACAAATTCTGTATTGTTTGCCTCGTTCAGCCTCGTTTAACTTTCCGCGTAGAATGCCACAGCGATGGCTCCCAGCACAGTGAGCAGGGATACGGCGTAGATCGCGTATCGCTGCCAGTCGATCTTGGTCTTGGTGGGGCCCACGTCCACCGTTTTGCGTTCCTTGTGCTTGCGCTTGCCGAACTTTGCCTCAAACTTCTCCAGCTCCAGGCGGTTACGCTCCTCCTCGTGACGACGCTTCTGCTCCAAATGCTGTTGCTCGGCTGCCTGGGCGCGGCTTTGCTCGGCGGTGCAATTGGAGTCGCATTCCAAGGATGTCTGCCCGGCACGGTGCTTGTCGCAGGAAATTTCCTGCTTTAGACGCTTGCATTCGCAGTAAATGCGAACCTTCTTGCGGCAAAGCTCGGGATTGGGACACTTGCCGGAATGGCAAATGGCAGTGCAGCGATGGCCGCAATTGTACTAAAAAATAGTTAACAAAGTTGTTGAAAAACAATTAAAATAACTAAAAATTACTTACATTTTTCAAGCATCGATTGCCGCAGCTGCGTAACTTTTCCCGTCGCTCTACGATCTCCTGGACCGTGCCCGTCTCATCGTAATACTCGCTGCACTTGTACACCGACTGATTGAGTCCGCAGTGGCACTTGCTTTTGATCACAAAATTACAGGGCATACACGGAGGCGGATGGCAGCCCTTAGGACAGGCATGAATACAGCCGGCGGGCCGGGGAACGGCACAACCTTCCTCACAGCTAGCACAGCCAGCCTGCTGTTGCATATCCTCTGGGTTTGGCACCGAGTGGCAGACCAGCGAGCACTTGTGATTGCCGCACTTGAGCTGGCGGGCACACGGGCGTTGACAGGAGCTGGGCTTGGAGTTCCAACAGGGCCAGGTGGCCACCTCATGGCCACCAATGCAGGTGACCACTACGCCCTCTTCGCAACGGGGATGAGGCAGAGCCTTGTATTCGTACTATAATTGTTTTTGTTTAATGAATTTAATTAGTGGAAAAGTAAATAAAGTCTGGATTTTACCTTCTTGGCCTGTGGTCTGCCATCTCCTGGTTTGTTAACCCGCACAGCTTCATGGCAGCGAGCCTTGCATATGTGTCCACACTTGCTGTTGTCGTTGGGCAGGCCGCACATCTGGCCACAAGGCGGGCACTCGGATTTGTGACATTTATGCTTTATGGCATGGTGGCATTTGGCAGAGATTCTAAAAGAAAATAAATTAGTATTTAAATTTTTAAAAGGAATTCAAAGTTACCCACCGGCACAGCTCCATGCACACAATACGTGCACTCTTCTCCCTGCCACAGGGAACACTGCGTTTGGTCTTTCCACAGCGGCAATTGATTTGGGACTCTAGCTTGCAGGGATAACAGGGTCCATTGTGGCAGACGGACTGGCATTTGTGCTTGTTGCAGCTCAGCTGCTTGCCGCAGATCTTCTCGCAAGGCGGGCACTGATCCCCGCAGCACTAAAATAAAATATTTTCTTACTTAATTGTACAGAAAATATACAAATAGCTCTTACCTTTCGGTTGCAGGCGTGCTTGCCACAGTCCCTTAACTGCTTGCATTTGGTTTCGCAGGTAAACTCCTTGGAGCAAGGCAGCTCCTTTTCATGCAGGCCGCAGCGGCACTTCTTTTTGGTTCGCACTGGGCACTGGCATATAAAATAATTAATTAAATTACTTTTTATACTAATAAGAAGAGCAAAACTTACGGAAATGCAGGCACCGCGATGACAACGCTGGGTGCAAGTGTGCTGGCCGCAGGACAATAGCTTTTGGCAGGTATCCCCGCAGGTTTCCTCCGCCTCATTGCAGGGTCTAATTTGAGTCTAAAAATTAAATTAAAAAGTGTTAATTTATGGGTTTTTTTTGGGTGCTTAAGTAGACATACATTCTTGCCGCAGGGACAGCTACGCACTTGCAGGGGACACTCGCCGTGGCCGCTGGAACCAGCATGGCAAACCTTCTCACAGATGTGCAGACCGCAGGCAAAGGGGGCACCACATACCTGAGGGGTTTTTGAAATATTATTAATTAATGATTAATTTCTTTGATGCCACCTACATTCTGACACTTCCATCTCCGATCTGAGCAGTTGACCATCTTGGACTCTCGCTGGCACTCGCAGGGTTGCAGGCTCTTGCTGGTGCAGGCTGGACATTGTCCTGGGCGATGGCACAGCTGATTGCACTTGTGTTTGCCGCAGGCCAGGAGATCCTTGCACTATTGAGAGGTTTTATTATAATGTGAAAGCTTTAAACTCCCCTAGGACATCCTTACCGCCTGCTGGCAACGCCACTGCTTGTCAATGCACCTCATGGAACGGGGACTGGACTTGCCGCACAAGCAGGAGACCTGCGCCTGCTGGGCACACGGCGGACATGGCCCCGGATGGCAAAGCAGCTTGCAATCGTGTCCACACTTGGGCTGGAGCAGCTTTCCGCAAATCTCGCCACAGGAATGTGGCACTAGGAACGGTTGCGATGGGGGATTTAATTCCTTGCCGCAAAAGCAGTTGTACTGTGTGGGCTTCTCCGCCGGCTGATAGTCTCGGCGGCACTGGGGGCAGCACCAGTGTAGGGATTTCTGGCGCTTCGGTGGCACAAACTCGCCCAGATGATTGTAGTGACCCTGGCCCTGACCATTGTTCTGCTGCTCCGCCGCCTTGACCTTCATCTGCATCATGCTGTCGTTGGCCCAGCGCTGGATGCAGTTCAGGTGAAAGAAGCAGTAGCAGCTCTCGCATGACCAGATCGCCTCCACGCGCCGGATGCTGCCAATGCAAATGAGACAAGTGGCCGCTCCCGAGTGCAAAGTGTTCTCCAGGAATGTGCTGGTGCGGGCGGCGGCATCCTTGGAGCTGCCCAACGTCTCCGATGGCTTGTAGTGCTTGTAGAGCAGATCTGAAGATATGAAGAGATAACAAAGAAATAGTTTAAAGCTTTTGTATGACACGTCACGGCTCCGGTTAGTTTACCCAGAATATGCTTCTCGTCCAGTTCGCCTTCATCCTCGGAGCTGGAGGCGTAGTTGTCTACTAGTTTCTGGGCGGCTGCAAGGTTTTTTGCTTGCGCTTTATTGAACTTTTCCATTTTTGTAGCCGGCTTTCTTTGGTTTGCCAATCAAATAGGGAATTAATTTCTCGGGGGATGATCCCAGGGCTGGCGAGCACTGTGATAACAGCAGTACCCGGAACTAGGTTCCAATGAAACTACAATCTGGAACTAGTTCTATTTGGGAATCATATAAAGGGATAAGTATTAAATTTAAGAAAAATAGCATATTAGAAATTAAATAAAATTATATTATATAAAATGAAATGGAATTAATGAAGTGGCTAAGTAATTAAAACTGCATTACTTTGTCATACGGCCATGAGATAACTGTCACAAAATAAAAACAGTTCTCCTAAAGTTCGTCTTGAATTTACACTAACTTTAATTCTTTGTTGGAGTAACGACATATTAGAAACAAATATAAATATCAAATAAATAATAAAAAGTACCTACATAACGGTTTTTTTTAACGTGTATCGCCCAGCCCTGGCGGACCGTACAAACATCTGCTATTATTGCGAGACCCTGGAACTTTCACAACGATTGCAACAAAATAAAAGAAAAGAAAACGACACGAAAATTGAATATATCCAGACGGAGAAATATACATACCGAAACGAAAGATGAGCTTCCTCAATTACGTGTTCGGCCCGAATCTCTTCATGGAGTACCGGGGCGTCCCGGAGCCTCAGCGCAAGATGTACGATGCGGGAGCCGCCGAACGGTTCGGCGAGCAAATTCTGTCCACGGTAAGTGTTCAGCGGGGGGGCCGAAAAAAAAAACACCTTGGGAAAACTGGAGCATATGGAAATGTTGAAAGAGCTATGTAACTTTCTACCCCCCTCATTGCAGCTTTCGGTTATGTGGTCAGTGGGATACTACACCTCCCCTTTGCTCGTCACGTTCCTGTACCGTCGCGGCTACCTCGTAGCGGACTCGATACCGACTTTGGCCAAGATTACCACTAGCCTAGGCCTCATTGTCATCATTTCCCTGGTGATGCGCGGCTTGGGGCGCAAACAGTCGCGCTCGTATTCCAACATGATGAAAGCCCTGGTGCGGGCCAAGGAGTCCAAGACGGCTGGCGGTGCCAGCAGCGAGTTGCGACGCTTTGACATTGAGTTTAAAGCCTGGCCAGTGGACTTTGATGTGAAGGCTCTTACTGGGTAAGTCGAGGGAGCTGCCAGAAAGTGGAATTATAATTCTCCTCCTTTTTTTTCAGGGACACCAAAAAGCCTGTGGTAACGGCCAGCAGGCGTGAGCCTCTCCAGCTGGCCACCCTACCCTGTGAGGCGATTGCCTATTTGGCCATCAAGACCTTTGGGCTTTCCATGATCTATCCAGGGTCCGTGAAGCTGTTGCAGAAATTCATGAGTACGTAGAAAAAGTAGTTGGAAATTGA
This sequence comes from Drosophila ogumai, assembly GCA_018904815.1. Taxonomy (NCBI): domain Eukaryota; kingdom Metazoa; phylum Arthropoda; class Insecta; order Diptera; family Drosophilidae; genus Drosophila; species Drosophila ogumai. The sequence continues at coordinate 36,930 of JAEIIJ010006268.1, forward strand.
CATACCATCTATTACCATCCTTTCCAGGACCCATGCTTATATCCGGCCGCGCCAAGCTCATCGAGGATGACAATGGCATCCGCTATAAAGTCAAGACCATAGACTCGAACGAAATCGACACCTTGTTCATTGACAACCGCAACGACAATGTGGGCAATGGCAAGACCCTGGTCATTTGCTCTGAGGGCAATGCCGGCTTCTATGAAGTTGGAATCATGGGTACTCCAGTGGCCTTGAAGTATTCAGTTCTTGGCTGGAATCATCCTGGTTTTGCTGGTAGCACGGGCACTCCATATCCACATGAAGACAAGAACGCCATCGATGCTGTGGTTCAGTTTGCCATCAATAATCTGGGTTTTTCGGTGGAGGATATCATTCTGTATGGTTGGAGTATTGGAGGCTTTAGCACATTGTATGCTGCATCCGTTTATCCGGATGTCAAGGGTGTGGTGCTGGACGCCACCTTTGACGATGTGCTCTACCTGGCTATACCTCGCATGCCTTCTGGACTGGCAGGCATTGTGAAGGTGGCCATTCGAAATTATTGCAATTTGAACAATGCCGAGTTGGCGGCGGAATTTAATGGACCAATTTCGTTTGTCCGCCGCACTGAGGATGAGATTATAGCCGAGTGAGTGCTGAATTTCCTACTTTAATTTCTTCTCTTACTGATTGAGCTATCCTTTTTCTCCCCAGGGACAACCGCCTTGACACTAATCGCGGCAATTACCTGGTCTTGTCCGTGCTGAAGCATCGCTATCCCAACATCTTTGGCATCCCTCAGCTGAACAAAATCAAAGGCCTGCTTTCAAAGCCCTTGGAGCCGTACAGTATCCCCACCGCCGACGAGAAGCTATGCATGTCGCGCCTCATCACCTACGCCTCCGACGAGGGCAAGTCCTTTCCCATGCACATTGGAGCTGATTACTCGGAGGAGGTGCGCAACCTCATGGCTGTGTTCTTGGTGGGTTTATTGAGCAGTTTGCAGCGTGAAATAAATAGAAAACTAAAACCTTTGTCTTGTTACAGCTGCGCAAGCATTTACGTGACTACAACTCGACGCACTGCACCCAACTGCCCGGGGAGTTCTTTACCATGCCCTGGGACATTCCCACCGAGCACGGTTTCGTGTTCACCTAAGCCCGCCCAAGGACGTTAGGTACTATTCCGAGAGGGGGGTGGTGTGGCCGTGTATGCTTAGACTTAGTGAATTATGGTTTTTAGTCATTTTGCACTCTTCGACTGCTTATTAAATTATTCTAACTGGGAACAGCCGGGACGCTGACAACTGGTGTAAAATTGTCTCTTACATACAAGATAAATAAATGTCACAAGATGTAAACTAATCAAACATCGAATACTGGTTTGGCGGTGAGTTTCTATTTCGCTTACGCATTTACAACTAAAAGGAGGGGCAGTAGTTCAACAAGTTATGAAGGTCTACGAGTTCTTTTTGGAGCCACCAAAGCCGGAGAAGCCCATGATGGCGGCCATGTCATCGGGCAGGCCCCCGCCGGCGCCAAAGTCATCCGTATCCTCGGCCTTGCGCTTCCGTTCTTTTCGCTTCTCCTTGCGGTGCTCCTTGTAGCGATCTTCCTCCTCTTTGGCCTCGCGCAGCCGGCGCTCTAGCTCGTAGTCCTTTTGCTTCTCCTCCATCTTCTTTTTGTTCTGCTGGAACCGCTCCTTCACCTGGTCGACGGTGCTGCGCTCTACCTTCATGGACATTCCCAAATTGCGCTGGTGCTTCTTGCCATTGATGTGGTCGAGGAAGTTGATAGAATCCTTGACCACGCAGTCGCAAACGTTGCAGTAGTAGCCGCCGGACTGCGAGGTGGGTGTGTTCTTGTTTATCACCACGCTCTTGCCCAGCTTGCTGTCCAGGTCTACCTTGTAGTCGCGGCGCTTGAGGTTCTCCCGCTGCACGGGCTCTGCAAGGAGAACAGGGAACAAAGACCAAGAGTTTATGTCGACGCTCGGAGGATGTGTAGGTCAGAGCAGCACCTTCTTCCTTGGGGGCCACCTGGTTGAGGAGGCGCTCCGCCGCCAGCTTCTCGTACTCGTTCTTGTCCCATTTTCTTCGGTGGTCATCAGGTCGCATAGTCATGGTGCCGCTGTGATTTGTTTTTAAATAAATATAATAAAGACGAAAATTGTAAATATTTTCTTTAGCGATGCGCGGCTACATCGAGGGTATCAAATATCGATAGTTATGACCTGCAACCGATAGCTTTCTATATAAGCGCTGCCATCCCTAGTTTTTCGATAACGTATTGATTTTTCGTTACAAATAGGGGGAGTATTTGGAAATAATATTAAAAACGAGAAATAACTTGTTTTGGAGAAAAATAATTGAGAAAAATGGGTGCCGCTTTTTTCCCCGTGTTCTTCTTCACCGGTCTTTGGGGTGCTGTGGGCATTGGCATGCCCATTATGACCCCAAAAGGACCTCACCAGAATCTCATCCGTTGTGTCCTCATGCTGACCGCCGCCTGCTGTTGGCTCTTCTGGCTCTGCTGCTATATGGCCCAGATGAATCCTTTGATCGGACCCAAGCTCAAGCGGGATGTGGTGGCCATGATTGGCAGGTCCTGGAACAACGAAATCCTCGAGCACTAGGAAGCTGCATCATCATTAATAATGTATTCCAAGCATAACCAATAAAAATTGTTTCGTGTTGTAAATAAAATAGTGAAAGCGTCTATTGTTATGTTCTTTTAACAATTAAAAGTTGTTTATGTTTATTTAATAAATCTTATATAAAATAAAGCAAAAAAATATAAACACCCTAACTAAAACAAACAATGAAAAAGTTATTTTTACTTAATTATTTTGATTTTCTCATAATTAAATTAAAACAGAAAAGGAAAACCAATTTGTAATCAAATAAAATATGAATAAAGCAAATTCTAAAGGAACCTGTTATAAATAAAACAATACAAATGATTATATTTTATTCTGTAACAAGAAAGAAAGGTAAATTATTGAATTAAAATTTTTATAATATTTTTTCAGAAAATCAAAGCTAAAAAAATGGATTACTAAGCCAAAAATGCATTAACTTCAATTCGGAAAGCATTTTTGTGTTGGTTTTTATAGGGATAATAAATCTGCATACTAAATTACATTTTTAATTAAACTTCAATTTTTGTCAATTTTTGATAATTTTAATCATGTAACCCCTTACAGTTTTTTTTCAAAAATTTAAAATTTTTGTTTTCTTTCCAACATGGCTAGAAAGACTCGCCTATTGATGCTGATCAAGAATATGTATGATTTATGGGGTCGGAAATGGCTCCTTCACTGCGTGTTAAGCTTTTGACTGAAATTATAATACCCTGCAAGGGTTTAAAAATAAATGTAAAAAAAAGCAGAATACATCACTAAAAAAAAAAAAAATAAATATTTTCATTTTCTCAAAAAAATCTAAATAGCTATGGATAAAAACTAATTAGAATATCAACTTAATTTCTCAACAAAAGTAAACAAATGATTACTAAATAAGAAAGTATAACCGCATTCCAAACAAAAAGTTGCTACATTTTCGATTTCATTTTGCAAAAATATCTATTAATTTCCCAGAGACGGTTAACTACCGAATACCACTATCCCAGACAATGGAAATACATTTTTGAATCAATTTGAATGACAGAAGAATACCGCCACTTGCTGCTGATAAAGACCCCAAAGAGAAAGAGCGCGGAGAGAGTTGAAAAAATCGTTTGCGCATGCGCGACTCTACTCTCTGGCAGACCGTCTTCATTTCTCTTTTCAACAATTCTTCTGCGTTCGAGATTTGTGGCCATCGTCTTCAGTTTTCCATCGGACTCGGGCGCGAACAGTTGGCTTTTTGAAAATCGCGGCTCTCGACGGGAGAAGAATTGATAACTTCGAGAATTCCGAATGAAAAAAATATAATCAAAACTGTGCAACATTTGTGATTAAATCGCTGACAGAAGAAATACAATTTTTTCAACTCGCATTCTCCACAAATGGAACTACTCTTCGGACTATAATTCAGTGTAGCCCTGCCAGGTGAGCTATTTGGCAGTTTACAACTCAATTTGCGGGAAAGGTGCGCAGGACCAGTCAGTAGATGCGACTCTCCCTAAGCCAAAGACTACACTTGGGCCATAAACTAGTTAGACATGCAATAAAGCAGGCAAAAGGCAGTGAGTGAGTGCTGGCCAGCAAAGGTACAAAACTGGTTACATTGCCAGTGTGTGTTATTACTCCCCAGAGACCCCGAAGACCCCAGCGTAAGAGGTAGAAATTCAAGCTCGGCCCAAAGCAATAATCGCGCACAAACGAGCTGGTAAAGCCAAAAAAATTATGGATGTTAAGACGAAAAATGGCAATAAAAAAGGGGCTTCCAAAAAAACCAGTCTGTGATAAAAGAAATTAGAAATTAAGGTCCCCCCCCTGAAGGGCGGCAAACAGCAAAGAGCATTCCGACTCCCAACAACGACTTGGCACCAATAAAAGCGTTGAGAATGGCTGAAAGAAAAGGCCGAGTGGACAGGTGATCCGCGTCCAAAGAACAACTGAAACAAAAGGCCGGAGAACGTTTTGTATTGTGTCTCCTCCTCGGGGCTTTCTTGGTGTCTGTCGTGGCTTTATATGTCGCTTAACCGCGCAATTACCGCGTTCATGATGAACTGGGCCAATTGACAGTTCAGTTCGGTTCAGTTTGGAGCCCCGGATCCGTTGCTCCCGGCAGCCGGAGATCGGAGATTGCGGGAGGAACTTCTCTATTAGTCTCCGATCCCACTAACGGCCACACGATGAGTGGGTCGTGTAGTCCATTATGATGGGAGATTGTTCTTGGAGCTTGGACAGATGCGGTTGAAAGAATAGTGATGTTAGTTCAAGACTTAGAATGCAGAATTGAGGAGAATGCATAGTTTGAAAAATTATTGATTTTTTATTGTTTTAAAATTGATATTTTCATACAAAAACTTCCACAGCTTTGATTCTTTTCGAGATCTAAGAGGGTTTAAAAATTGTCTGAAAATTTTATAATTTAGAATCTCCGCTCTCTGAAAATCAGTTATTTACAACAAGAGTTGATATATCCACCACGTATACCAACAAGAATCTATTGTCCAGATTTTAAAAATTTTAAAAAAGTGCACATAAAGAATTTTTTAAACTTCCTATTAAATCTACAAGATTTATAATTCCCCTATTGAAATTATTAACTTCCAGAGGCTTGGTTGTTATTATTTCCACCACAACTGTCCCCATTAAAGATATAAGCGTTTTGCATCCATCTAACAATGTATGCCGATGCGGAAATTGATTTTTAGTCGCAGTTAACGTTTTTTTCAGCGTTTATGTTTACGGTTCTCGCGCTAAGATCTTGGATGCGGACAGGAAGAGGCCGTGGCTCTCGGCACTTGGCACTCATTCGGATTTTTCTGACCCAATTTGGGGCACACACAACCTGCAGCAGACTCCCTCCCCTATAATAACCGACAATTTACGCAAATTCTCCATCCGAACTGACTCATTGATAACTGCGGGCTGACGCCTCAAAGGAGAAAGTGCCAAAACACTTGGAATCAGACTTGGACTCGGACTCTGACTCAGCACGAGCCGACACTTGGGACAAGGCCGAGAGACAGGTTGCCAAATCCACATCCACTTCCACTTCCAAGTCCAAATCCGAGTCTGAATCCTAGACGCCCATATATTTCGCTCGTCTGTCCGTCCAGCTGTCACCAAGGCACTTTTCGTGTTTCTACCAATTTCTACACTCGTATTTTGACAATTTTCACCTCAAATTAGTTTCACTGAGAAGGCAGGCAATGAAAATTTTCATTTTTTTATTTTTCGTCGTCTGTCGGAAGTGGATCAAAGACATAGAGACGTAGAAATGCGCAAAACCAGATTGAGATTGAAAAATTATGTACATTTTTACGAGCATTTCTCGGGTGTGAGTTTTCGGTTTTGTTTTTCGGGTTTATTTTGATTTCGTTTTCGTTGCCCTGGCTGGAAATTATTCATTTACAAGCTAATGAAACACTTTCGCTCGTTAAGAGCCGGTGGTCAGGTCTCAAGTCTTAAATCTGGCCCCTAAGATCTCTGGTAAGCCCCACCTCCACAACTGTGTGGGGGTTCTGCGCGGCATATTCTCGCAAATCGCAAATTGGTCAAGAGAGATGCGAAGCGAATGATACATCTCGGCCTAGTCTGGCCCAAATTGGCAGCCTAGCTGATCATCCGTGCCGCACGATTCCTCTAGTTTACTCCAAATGACAGAAAGATGTGGAGATCCCAGCCAAGAAGCCGGCCATTTCCATCAGATTGATCTGTGCAGCTGTCGGCTGGCTGACTTGGCTCGGAACTTGGAGTTCGTGCCGGGGCGAAATAGAACATAACGCTAAGCTGCGGCTAAATTGCATTCAAATGATGTAAAATCGCCTCTAATGGGCCGATCTTTTGTTTCGCCTGCCAAGCGACCAAGGAAAGCGACCTCAAATGCAAGAGTTCGTTGCGGTAAAGCGAATAAAGCATTCGAGTGCACTACAAAAAATAATGGAGATAGTTCTTAAGGAAATAATATTGAAGGAGAATGGGTTTTTTAATGAATAAATTTATAGAATTTTATAGAATTTTTATCATAAATTTGTTTAGAAAAGAAAAGGGTGTTAGTTATGTTCTTTATAGGGAAAAGAATAGGTCTAAATAGGGCTTTTGTATTAGATACACAAGATCTTATACAAGTCTTTAAAATAATAAATATTTCAACTGAATACCATCCAAAGATTGCCCTGAAAATGGACTTCTTAGATTTATGAGTAGGCTTCTTTAAGGATTTTTTGATCCAATTATTTTTAATGAGTAGAAAATCATTTAATAACTTTCATTTCTAAACCAATTTTAAGTTATAATCTTTAATATTAATATCAAGAAAAAATTCCTTGCAAATCAACATTTATTTCATTAAAAATATACCTAAAATGATATAATTTTTCCCCATGTAAGAATCTGATAGAAGGAAAGCATTTAGACTCAGACTTGGACTCAACCAAGTGAAATGTTAAAACATTCGTCTGAAATGTGAGTTTCAGTGGGTTTGTCTTAGTATGGATCAGTTGGTATTGGTTGGTCTGGAAAAGAGGAGAAGGGGAAAAGAAGCAGAAGCTAGTGGAGTGGGCACTGGATGTGGATGTGCGTGCCGTGCCTTGCATGCTGATCGTGGCACTAATTGCAGTTCGGGTTCTTATCCACCAAGTGCGTCGATGCATACTAAGAGGAAGCTGTCTTCTGCCGCCGCGTTGACATTTGCATTAGAATTGGACATGGACGCAGGGAGCTCCTCCAAAGAAAATTAATTGGTGGAAAACCCATTTAATTGTTTGACGACCTATAATTTGCATATATTTAACGAAGTAGCAGCTGTAAAACTGATTTACTGCAGACTGATAAAGTTATATGCAATGTAATTTAACGGAACTTTCAACATTTATTTTTAAATGTTTTTTTTATTGTTGTAAAAACTGTTAAAAATAAATTACAAACCTAACGGAAGGCCGAATGGTTGGATGAAGTGAAAAAGAAGCATTGAAGTGTGAATTAAACAAGTTCGACTTTTTTTTTAATACTCAAATTAAACTTTAAAAAAATAAAACAGAGAACAATTAAAATAAATTAAAATATTCAAGTCAAATAAAATGATTTCTTGTAGATAAGACAAAATACCAGGCTTACTTTCTGGTTTAATACAATAAAACCCTTTAGTTTCAAGTCCATTTATTTAACATTTCTTTAACGATAATTCCTCATTATATTTTATTATATTCCCTAAGTAATTTGGAACAAATTCACCCCCTTAAAGTTCTATAAACTTTGGCCAAGAGACAAGACTCACCTTTTCCGGCATTTAGCACTGTTGTTAATACTGTTACCTCAGCCTAACGGCTTTCCTCGCCTGACTTGACACTTTTCACCTGTCTGTCGCTCGTTCGATGACTGCGCTGAGTGCGCCCTGTACAGTTGGCCCTCGTAAAGTTGCTCTAAGTGCTCCGTACAAGAGTGAGTAATCAAGTTTCCGAATAATTCTCGGGGGAGCTAAAACCCCACACACATGTGGGAAAGGAAAAGAAACGAAACGCAAGAGCTGGCGCAGAGATTTGTTTGTTTTTAATTAGTTTGGTCGTTGGTTAAAGCGTAACGGTGAATGCTCTTAATGACTCTCCGTCTCCGTGTTATAATATTATGTTTTATTTTTATTCTATTCTCGGCTTCCTCTGGGTTCTTGTCAACTGTCTCTGGGGTTTTGTTGTCTCAAAATGAAATGCATTTTTAGTTCCGCAAACGGAGGGGGAAGAGCTCTGCTCTACGCAGGTTGGTCGTCAAGTGGTTCTGAATTGTAAACCTCATATTACGAGAGACTTTATGGTATACAATGTGTATTAAGTGGTCATGCTCCAGTAAGACCTTGCTAGCTGGCGCCGTTAGAGCGATTACGATTCTGATTACGAAACTGCAAAAATGTTGCACGGACATAGAGTTAGATTGCTCTTCTACCATCTAACATATTCATGTCTTGATAGCCATAAACAATTTAATTAATTTATTATACAATTAGCGGCAACGTTACTTTGTTGCAGTTATTCAACGCCTCTGTGCGTTTACAAGGGAGATGAGATAGAAAAAGACTTATTAAAAGAAAGGCTTTTATAGTTGATTTTAGAGTTAGACTTACAAATTGTATTTTAAATTTATAAGATATTTCATGAAGAGATTTATTTATAAACAAATAGAAAATATTCCCTGATAAGACATGCCCTTCCTGTCAACCGGAAATGGATTTGTAATTCGTAATCAATGTTATCGATAAAGTCCAAATAACTACTTCCTTTTCTGTTTTTACAGCCCGTTCTGTTTATATTTATTTTAGTTATGAGATTTCTGTTTGCCTTTCTTTTTCTTTTTTGGGAAATCAATAAAAGAAGATTGCATAAATTTGCACACAGATACTGGCAAATTGAGGCATCAATTATGACATCTTAGCGGTAGTCGAGACTCGTATAATAAGGCTGCCAATTGGCAATCACTTTCGAAAAATAAATAAATAATAAGAAATGCTTCCACCTTTTGATGAGCGACGCCTGCATTGTCCGGATGATTCAATGAGCGGCAAAGCTCTTCTAGTTTCCGATGCGTTCGGAATGGACACTTTCCATTTCACCGTCATTCCAAGATAGCCATCAATGGGAATTGACATCGATGCTGGGGCCTCACCTGTGAGCTCCTCCCCTTTTACACCTGTCACATTTCACTTTCTTCGACACTTTGTCGGCTGCGGCGGCGGCAGCTATTATGATTGAAAGTGGCTGTGAATCTTAATCTGGCCGAAAATCGCCTTGCTGCCAGATATAGCGTCGGAGACAATGGGTTAAACGTGCCAGCGGGTTAATGGCCGACTTCCGTTAGACGTTTCTGCAGATTGCTACCGATGACCAAGTGTCCAAGTGTCCAACTGTCCAAGATCAAATTCTCATCAATCATTCTTTGACGCTTTTTCGTCCAGCAATTTCACCGATAAAGAAAATCGGCTAATGCGAGAAATTTAATCAACTTATGCGTGGCCGGCCGGCGACGTCTTAATACTTAAAGCTTAAAAAAAATTTAAAAAAATAAAAAATAAAAAACTGCAAGTGTGAGTGTGTGTTGGGCCAGTAATATTTTTGTTTTATTTTTGTATTTTTCGTTTACTTCTTTCACGCGGCAGCGCCGAGACGCAAGTCAATTTATTCTGTCTTTCTCCGCACACAAAAAATTACAGTTGAGGTGGAAACAATAGCTCTGGAGAAGGGAAAATAAATATTAAACAGGGTTTAAGTTTAGTTTAGTTTAATATGAAATGGAAGTGAAGAAAATTTAATATTGATTTGAAGGCTAATATAGCGAAAACATATGATTTTGAAGTGTAAATATTCTATTCTGAAATATCAAGAAGTCATCTAATATATTTATTTTGCGAGGTAATGATTACACATTGACTTAAATTTGTTAGATTAAAATTATGATTTTTCAATTTTAATCATTATTAATTATAAAAAAAAATCAATAATTAATTTGTAATCATTATCATGCAATTTTTAAAATTAATGCAAGTTAAATTGCATTATTGTAAAAGAAACCATTAAGGAAAGCCCTTTATTTCCCAAAATTGACTACACAATCTAGCAAATTTTTGAAAAAATTTTAAGCAAGAATTTTTAGAAGATTAATCCAAAAAACCACCATTAATTTAACCATCATTGTGAGTACATACTTGGGAGACGCGCACAAGCTGCCAGTTTTGGCTTTGGCCGTCTCCGCCGGGCCGAGCCCCTCCACATCTCCCATTTCCATGCCTCCTCGTGCCATCGTGGCTCCGCGCATGCGCATCTAGGTCAAAGCTGGTGGCTACGGCTTTGGCCATGATGACGACGGCGATGGTGATGGCGATGGCTCCCCAAGCGTTCTAACCATAGTCTTGGGTAGAGAGTGGAGGGCACCTGAATTCCCCCTTTGGGAGCCCAGCCCAGACATTTCTATGCGTATTACTCTCTGTGCATGTGTATGCCAGATGGCTAATTGCACGGGTTCTCTTCAATTTGCCTCTTTTTCTGCTAGTTTGAGCGCGTTTTTGGCGGTATATTTTTATTAGGCAAATGGGTTTCCGTTCCAATTCAATGGGAAGAGGTGATGATAGAGATTCCGTTAAGTTAATGGCGGCTACCTAGCCGGAAAAAGGCGATCACAGAACTATTACCAAAGATTTATGGGTTACTTTACTTGGAAATGCTAAGGAAAAACAAACTATATCTTTTGTTATTTATAGTTAAACAATTACACAGCATTTCCAGTTATATTTTAGGCTTTCTCTAGACCCTCGACTGAGCCTGTCATTAATCATAAATTTTGCATAATCTTATCCATTAGCTTTGTGTGTTCGATTTCTGATGACCCAACAAAAAACGAGGCTTTTGCTTCCGAAGACCTGATTATCATGCCACAGCATCCATCCCAATTAGTTTCTCTGTCTGGCCGCCACCGCCATCATCAAGACATTCCTAAAAATAACAGAACTTTTACTTTTGCAAGCTCAGACTCGAGGCTGGAGAGAGACCTGAGATCCGAGACTTGAGACCCCTTGAAAGCATCGCTTCTTCCATCTTCTATTTTTACACACGTTTCTCTGCATCTGTGAACTTTGCTTTTGATACCAAGTATCATATATTGTGTGCGACTCTATAAACACAGCGATCTTACATGTGTATATGACGGCGGAACAAGCCATAACATAACCCAGCCCCAGTCCCATCTTCATCTGCAACCTCCATCTCCTTCACATCGTGTACCATCTCTGCCGGAGAACTGGTTTCCATCCCACTCCATGCCATTGCCCATCTGCTGTGTACTTAAGCCATTCGTGGTGGCCGGGAGTGGGTTCTTCTTCCCAAGAGGAGAAGTGAAAATTCCAAATTTGTAGGGCTCAGACCAGTGAGCGTATCAAAGTGTCGGGGAATTCTCTAATTAAACTTTTTGGGTTTTGTGTCTCGAAGAGCTTTCGCTTTTTATGACTGGTCAGCGAAGAGAGGTCTAGTTTTTTCTTTATATTTCTTTTTTATTTTGGGGGTTCAATTAATTATGAAACTTGTGAGTGATACCTTCATTCATTGAGAAGAAGGTTGGTTTTTTTACGTTTTATGGGTATAACAAATGTCTCGATATACTGGGAAAACAGTCATAAAACCAAGAGATGGTAGAGGAAGTGAAAAAAGGGTTTACTGGAAAATGTTTGTATTGTAAGCAAGTAGAGATAGAGCTTGCAGATATTATTAGAAATATCAGTTATAGTTAAAAAGATACAGCTGTTTTAAAATTTTTCCAAATTATTATGGAGTTTTTAAAAATTTTCCTTAAGATAAGAAAACCTTCTAAGAATATATATATTTTTTTGTGGTGTAAAAATCTCTTTTGTAGGAGTTTTGAAAAATGCAAATCAAACCGGTTAACGGCCTGCATATCTCATAGCTATTGTTTGCTGTTCTTTTTTCCTCTTTTCCCTCTTTGGCGAAAAGTGAGAATTTTCATTTGGCTAATGGGCTGGAAACAGGATTAGCCGGTTCTCTGGCATGCTGGCCCATTAGTTGGACTTTTCACAGCCCGATCCCGATCCCGATCCCAGCCGCAGTCCAAGAACGGATCACTCAGAGCGGAGTGGGCTCAAAAGAAAGCAAACTCTCTGTGTGCATGTGTCGCCCGGTCCAAAACGAAAGTGAAGCAAAAACCAGCTAACAATGAACCCCCGAATATTTTTTTTTCTTGATTTCAGAACCAAACGGAGTTGGAGTTGGAGTTGAAGCTGTAACGGCACTGGCACCCAAAAATGGACACCGTTTATGGGACCAAGAAGTACTTCCAGAGCTTGTCTGGCGTTAGTGATATATACAGGGCCCAGACATGCCGGCAAATGGTGAGTAATCCTTATCATTTATCACCTGGAGGGGACAAAAGAACCCAGAAAGTTATACAATGGCAATGAATCTGATTAGAGTCGCGAGTCGAGTCTCCGGGGAGTGAATAGAATTGAGGCCAAAAAAAAAAAATCTTTTTGTAGATAGAATTGTTACATCAACGCGAGGTTGGTTTTTTTTGTTATCTTTCTTTTCTTGTGTTTTTTTTGTGTTTTCTTTTTAAAAAGAACGCAGCTTGCATATTTATTTATTCGTTTGCCTATTTGTTTGGGGCAGCAGCTCCGGGAACTCGGAGCTGTTTGCATTCCTCGTTCACAGAAAAAGATACATAGGTACCAGCGAGCAAACTAACCGAGCAGCAGTTCGTTCGCTCGCTCGCTCGTTCGTTGATTCGTTCTAAAAGGTGAATGACTTTCTCTGGCAGCAAAGAAAGAAGCTACCAAGAAGAGGCGGCTAGCGAAGAAAGAGCGGAAGAGAACGCAACGCAAAAGAGTTGGCAAGACTATTGGGGGCTATAGCGGAAGAGGAGGGTAGGAGGCCACAAGGGAAATGCCCTGCTGCTAACGAATGTTAAATGGTAATCAAGAAACAATCAAAACATTCCCACAGAAGCCCTCAGGAAGCGCCCTGGGCAAGTGCACTCTCCACACAGTTGGGTTTGAGATAATTATGGGTTAAAAATCAGTGAGATTTACTAATTATAAATCTTGATTGCTTTTAAATTAAATATTGAGTTTGGTTCCAGAGGAGAATTTTAATTACTTGTCTATAATGTCAGATTTTTCCATATCAATGTCAATGTCAATATCAAAAGACTTAGGCAACAAACTTGTTTATGGCAGCTCCGTAAAGAAGATTAAAGCAAAGTTGTTAGATTTTTATAAAAAATTCATAAGTTTATTCAATGATTTGATGTAGTACACATAGTTTTTTTTAAATATAATTTAATTTAATTTAATTAAGAAAAAAGGAACCTGTAAAATGCTAATCACCTGCCAGGTATCTGTGAGCCTGTGAACCTGTTGATGCTCATTGGACTCTGACCAAGTGCAATGACTCTGTGACTCTGTACTCTGCTAATTAAATGCGTTTTCCCAGCACTTGAAGAACTGCTGCTAATGAGATGCATTAACAAATCATGACAAGTTAGATAGTGAGATCTCCGCTGACATAACCTCTTGGGAAAGCTGGGAAAGTTTTTGGGGGAAGCTTGCGGTTATCTGCGGCGAATCTCTGCAAATTGAGTTCAAACTAAGGCCCGTTAGATGCTAACTTCCGTAATCTAGAACCTAGATTGGTGACTGAGGAGCTAACTCGCCAAAGAAAGTGGCCAAAGGGTCGAGAATCGAGAAAGTTGTGCGACTTCCAGCAGCTCAAAGCTAATTATCTAATTTGTGGCCATCGGGATCAGATCGATCAGATGCCAGACTTAGTCTGGCACACTTTGGAAACCCAGTTAACCACATCTGTCACTTTTGCAGAGCGCGGACTACACATACCAGAACACCGTTGGCCGGAGGTCTCAGCTGGGGGCGTACTATCACATGAACAAGCAGCCCTCGTACACCAATGATCACAGTGTGAACAGTCAGTATGGCTACAATACGTGGGGCATCTGGCGGGATGGCAGGAACATTGCTCCGTCCACGTTTTCGGCCAAGACGCATACACAATACCCGAAGAATCGTTCCTTCTCCATTATTCTGACCACGGCGGCATTTATAGTCCTGCTGGCCGTCATCTCCATAGCCGGCTTGGCCTTCTACTTTAGCTCCATCAAGACCAATCTGGAGGATCGTAAGAGAGAGCTTTATAAATTTTTTAAAAAATCTTTATTAATTTAAACCCTTTCTTCTCAGCCATCATGGGTTTCGAGGGCTCTTTCCGCATTGCCAAGGGGGATCTCTTCTCCACGGGTCTCAAGTACAACCACACCACGACCTACAAACAAAAGATTGATTTCTACAAGCGTTTCGTGGAGCGTTCTATGATGGATAATGGCTTGACGCCGCTGCGCACCGATGTCTGGGGCTTTGGCGAGGGTCCATTGATAAAGGTCTCGTTCCGGGTGTTTCTCGATGTCCGCAAACTGCCACAGTAAGCTTAATCCTTTTGTTCTCCCAAAAAGATTTAATATATGGAATTTTTCTAGAAACATACTGAGCGTGGAGGAGTACATTAAAGAGTCCCTGTTCCTGGAAACCTCCGCCACCAAGTCACTGTATCGCTCATTGAGGCTGGACACCGAATCAGTGGAGATCAAGCGGATAATGGACGAGCAGGTGGTGCGATCTGCAGCTATACTTAAGGAAGCAGTAAGAAAAGACTCCTTATTTATCCAGATTCTTTATAATAAAATCCTAATCTTTAACAGCAAACGGTGCCCACTAGTCAAACCCAACTGGAAAAGCGTCTAATGAAGAAGGGCAGCACGCCGGCACCGTCGCCACTGCATCCAAAACCTCTGGGTGGTGGCAATACTACGCCCAAGCCGAAGAATCCTCTAGTGCGCACCCATGCCGCTGACGAGGAGCCCGATATCGATGTGGAGAACGCTCCGGTTATCCAAGGTTCCTTTGAGGGTTCCTTTGAGATCACCAAAACGGATGCAGACATTGCCCGCAAGAAGACGCCACCAACTAGGGCCTATCAGACCAGCAGCAGTAGTGCCTTGCCGCCCAAGGCTATTGCTGTGACGCCTTACTCCTTGAGGGTGAAGCCCAAGAAGCCAAGTATTGAAAAGCTAACCACAGTGCTGCCCCAGCAAGTTCCCTTGGGAGGTCCTTCTTCCACAACCAGAGCGACTACCAAGGCCACAAAGGCAACTACTACGACTAGGAAGAGCACTACGAGTACGACAACTTCTACAACATCAACGACGACAACGACAACAACAACGACAACGACTCCAAAGCCAACCACAAGTTCTACAACTACGGAGGCCACCACTAGCTCCACTTCCAGTACTACACCTCCTCCGCCGCCCAGCACCACTCGGAGCACAACAACCACCTTCACCTATCCCCCAGTGAGCACGCCCACTTCAAGCCCAATAGGATCTCTGCCCAAACTGGATGCCAATCTATTCACCACCTTCCCCATTTTGGATACACAACCCTGGAGACCAATGCATCGAGAGGTTCCCGAGCTGCTGCCTGGTCCACCGCCAGCTTTTCCCACCAAAACCTTGCCAGGAGCAGCTGGAACTACGCCCACCGTTAACCACATACCCCAGCGAAGGATCGATGAGTTCGAATTGCCCTTTATTGGGGACAATCCCACGCCTCCGACAGCGGCTGTGGCTCCAGTGACCATTGATCCATACAGTCTTGGATTCCTCAATCCGGGAGTGCGTCTGCAGGAACCCAAGCCTCTAAGTCCCGTGCAGCAGCAGCAAGATCAAGACATGCTTTTCTACCACAACTTTGGCAGTCCCGTTTTTATGCCAGGAACTGAGAATATTGAGCGACTGGGAGGAGCTCTCGTGGAACCACATCCGCTGCCCGTACCCCTGATAGATGATGTGATTATTCCGCCTTTTAAGCCCATTGATGCCACGATAGGAACGGGTGAGAAACTGCCCTTCAATCTGGATGCCAGCAACGAGAGATTCGAGCATCTGGGCGGCGGAGTGATAGCCAAGAAGCCGCAGGACAAGGTGGAGAAGAAGGAGCCGCAGGATAAGACAGAGAAGCCAGTCCTCAAGGAGGAGCAAGTCAAAACTGCACAGGAACTGAACCAGGAGAAGGAGCAGCTGGAGACCACCACTAATCTGCAAGAGAACTTGCCCACATCAACATCAAAAACCGCGGCTATTAGCTCACCCAAACCCACCAAATCTCCGTCCTTGCCTTCACTGAAACCAACAGACAACTCGGTGCTGGCCGACACCATTGGTGAGTTCTTTATGGAGCTCCTGAATCTGCCCAAGGAAGACAATGCCACGGCCACGCCCAAGCCAACTGGGGATGTGCTAGAATCCCGGATAGAGCCAGAGGAGGAAGAGGTGACTGTGAAGCCTGCCAAGCCGAATTTTATGAACCTCAAGGAGATCATTCTGCAGAGGAATACCCCCTCTTCTATTCTCTCCAATGCCAGCTTGGAGCAGGACTCCACAACCCCAACAACCCCAACAACCACGACAACCACCACCGAAGAGCCCAAGACCACGAAAAGGAATCGCGTGCGAACGACAAGCGAAAAGCCAACCATGATGGATGATTCCAACCTGTTCCCCTCGCACTCCAAGTGGGAGTTTGTCAACAGTTCGTCGGCGCAGGGATACGGGCACAATGGGAACATGAGAAAGGTCTTCAACCAGACGCTGCAGGCTTGGGTCTCGGAGGATATTGACAAGTCGGAGAACCTCACGCTGAACGATATCAAGACGAGGATTAACAATGCCAGTAATATCCAGGACATCTCGCTAATCTTTGACACGCTGGCCACCAAGCTGGGCATCACGCCCAGTGTTCCAAACAAGTTTCCGCCTTTCTCACAAAACAAACTAAAGCATTCGGCGCCCAAAGAGGAAGTAAAGAGGCCCATATCCACCACGACAGTTGCTCCAAAGCCCCTATTGCCCCTAGAGAGGGAGCCGTTCATCAAGCCCATGTCCAGTTTCATTGAGGAAGGCTCCTCTGAGGTCCTGGGCGCCGCCATTCCAGTGGTCGGCGAGGCAGAGGTGGAGGTGATTGACCCCGTGAAGTATGAGGAGCTACTCAAGATCTCCCAGTTTGCCGCCAGCACAACTGAGCCAAGTGTGCACCGCCTGGTGACGCTGCTCCCGGTGAGATCCAACTCCGGAATCCGTACGTATAGGCCGCCCGCCGAGGAGCAGGACACGCCGCGCAGTGCTCCCCCTGCCGTTCCTGTTGCAGCTCCCTCTAAAGCCACCTCTCCACGTCCCAGTGTTGGTCCCGGCAAGGTCAGCTTACGGCGCAAGAGCAACCTAAACCAGAGCCGGAGATTCGGCCAGCAGCCCCCCGCCGAGGCGGTGGTCAAGGGCGGAATTCAGGTGACGGTCAAGAAGTGATCACAGAGTCGGCCAAATAGCTCCACGGATGAGATTAGCGGAGAGAGAGACACGTTCTACGATCTAGATCTATATCTAGGTTAGCTTAGACCACTATATGTGCTAGTTGTAAGTAGGGAATATATAACTTTAGTTAGATCGATCGTGGAAATAACGAAATCTTGTTCGAAAATTGTTTTTCCCCTGCGAAAGGAAGTGAACAATTTTGGAATGACACTTCCGGTTATGCGACTGCCAGTCCTCCTCAGTATTTAAGATAAACCACACGTCACATCATTCATTGTTTAAGTATCGAATCTCTATATAGTCTGTATACGATCCTACGGTTTTCGAATATCACCTACTTACCAGTTCATTGCGATTCTTATGTTAATGTTAGCTTACTGGATGTGTAAGTGGCTGAGTACTCTTAGTACTTGGTAATTGTTTAAGCTCAATCTTTAAATAAATGTGAATAATTTATTAAGAGTTGTGTGTGTTTCATTTTATATATGCTGGGTTATACCAACGAATATTTGAAGAAAAATGTATAGCCTTAAAGAATGATTTTAAGGCGTATTAAAATTGATTTAACTAATTTTTAACTTTTTTATGTGGTTTATTGATTCATTTATTAACTTTCATTCTTAACATTCTCGCAATTAACAACGGTCAATTATCTATATATTATTAAATATAAATTGCGAACTTTTTTTTTATATTTATTTATTTATTTATATTTATTTAGTTTCTATATACATACTTGCAGTTTGCAATTTGATGAGTCGATCCATTTTGATTAAATAAAAAGAATTACTACCAGAGATATATTACAAATTTATTCAAATTATAAAAAATTTATAAACTTTCAAAAATTTGTATATAGATTTATATGATAAATATTTTGACAAATTAAGGTTGCAAAATTGTATAACTAAGCCACAAGAGCACAAAATTTAGTTCGGAAAGCATTTCTGTGATAGTTTTTTGCAGGTAAACAAATCTCCATACTTTATTTAATATTTAAGGAAAATAACATTTTTGGCATTTTTTCACAATTTTAACAATTTAACCCCTTACATTTTTTGCAAAAAATTTAACATTTTTGTTTTCTTTCCCACGTGGCTAGAAAGTCTCTCCTCTTAATGCTGATCAAGAATATATATGGTTTATAGGGTCGGAAATGACTCCTTCACTTATTTAAGTAATAAATCCCCTGAAGAAGACCCATATTTAAGTGTTAATTTGTTCGACAAATCAAAGTTTAAAAATATAACAATTAATATTATTATTTAGAATATCCTCCAAGGGTTTAAAAATGATAGGAGGGGACTATCGCGATAGTCTGAAGACAATCGATAGCGCTGATGAGCGCCACTATCGATACCATCTACCTACCTGGTCACATCAGCGCATTCTTAGAGGATTTAGGCGTTGTTATTGTTCGTGGTTGTGAATCAAAATAAGAATAAACAAGTGGCTCAATATTCGCTAAGACTAGATTTAAACCTACGCTGATAAGTGGAATTAAAACCGCTAATTAAACAGACTTTAAGCAAGTGCAAAAATGGGTTGTGCGGAGAGCAAAGATGGGGAGGGGGAGGCTGGCAACAATAGGCCTAAGTACCGGTCCTGTACGGACACCTGCTGGCTGGCTATTTACATTATTTTCTGGTTGTTTTTGGTAAGTTTCTAATGGGATTTACCCATAAAAACTATATATATAAAGAGATGTGTATCGGGGAAAGTGAAAGTTAAGAGATCAATCTGCGCAATGCTTCTGTGTGTCTGCCTCTGCTCTTTGTGTCTCGCTGTGTGTGTGAGCGTTTTTTGCGCGCCGTTTCCGAGGAGGAGGAGGTGGTGGCAACCGCTACATGTTACTTGGTGAGACATTCATGTCGTCATCGCCCCCGGTCATGAGGGGAATAGTTAATTCAGCTAATGAATGCGATGATTTAACATTCCGGCCTGAAAAACTAAAGCCAAATCCATGTGGATTTTGAATCAATTATGGCTTGTTCAGTGTCCTGGTGGTGGACACACGCCACTCCCCGAACCCTGAAAGATATGCATGTCCATCCATTAAAGCGATTATACTAATAATGCCCCTAGACATGCCATGACATCGGCGTGGGCGTTGGCCCAGCTACACTTTTATTTAATTCCCCTTGAATTTAATTCCACTCTGAATGGAACTCCACTTTTCCCATTTCAGATTGTGATAGCAATATTCTCGTTTGTTTACGGCAATCCCTTGCGCATCATCAATGGCTACGACTCCTTTGGCAACACCTGTGGCGTCAAGCACAATGAAAAGTTCCAGGGCTTTCCGCTGTCCGGCATGAACACCCTCGACAAGCCGCAGCTTTTCTACTTTGATGTCAAGGAATTGAAGAAATCCCTGAAGATATGCGTCAAGTCCTGTCCAGCCAAAACTATGAACACGGGCAGTGAACTGCTGGAGTACTACACCAAGACGGGCACTCAGCTGTGCAAATATGACTACAATATGCAGCAACTGGCTACGGTTAGGGAGGACAAGAGCCTCTTGAATTTCCTGGGCCCCTGTCCCAGCCTGCCCGTTCACGAGAGGTGCGCATGGCCTGGTATTCCAGTTTAAATTTAAAATTTAACTGTATTTCTTCTGCTAGCAACCCCATTCTGCATCGCTGTGTGCCCAAGGGTACTGGCGAAAAGTTCCAGGACTTTTACGATATGCTCAACAACTGGGATGTGGCCCAGCAGTTTATTGGAGATGTCTACTCCTCCTGGCACATCATAGCCATGGTCTGCGGCCTAGCCTTGCGTAAGTTTTTGCTTCATTTAAATTTAAAACTCAATTAAATTGTAAGTTTTTCTTAGTAATCTCCATTGCCCTGGTGACCATGATGCACTGGCTGTCCCGTGTCGTCTCCTGGATCATCTGCGTCCTGGTTATTGTGGCCAGCGTTGGTCTGGCAGGTGCTCTGTGGTATGCCTACTATAACATTCGCTACAAGTCGGGTGTGAATGTGCAGTATACGAGGTTGGAGGAGTTCGTGAGAAATCAAGATGCCGTCTTGACCCTGGCTGTGTTGGCCACCATAACTATGGTGAGATTTAAGCAGACTTCCTACGAGAATCTAACTCATAAATTAATGTATTTTTACAGATAATTCTCATAGTGATTATATACTTTTTGAAGAACAAACTGGCTGGGTTGTCGGCTCTGTTCGAGGAAGCTGGCCAGTGCATGATGAATCTCCCAGGATTACTGATCGCTCCTTTGCTAGCCTTCCTAGTTTTGATAGCCTTTTTGAGCTTCTGGGTTGTGGTGGTCATATGTCTGGCCACCGCCAGCTCACCTGGCCAGAGTCCCATTGCTCCGTTTGACAATTCGGCGGCACATCAGCAGCCGTTGCCCACAAATGCGGTCTTTGTGGCCAACAATACCAGTATTAACGATCAAAGGAGTGAGTATTGGGGAACTTTTAAGAAAGGTTTGATGGGGTCTAAAAGCAGCTCGCCTTGAAATAATCTAAAGCATATATTTTTTGTTTATTTATGGTTCGAATTTGCTGAATAAGTAAGTGATAGATTTGTTAAGGGCACAGAATTTTGAAATTTTGTATATATTTCTGTGTTTCTTAATCACACATTTTTGGATCCAACTTGTACATACAATTCTTAGTGGTTTTACTTAGACTTCTTACTTCTCTTTTCAATAAAATACTAATAATTTTTCTTTAAAAATAGCCATTTCACGTGTAGAGTATGCCGATGCCGGTGCCCTGCGTAGCATGTTCTGGATCTATGTGGTGGGTCTCATATGGACGGTGGAGTTTATATTTGCCTGCCAGCAGTTTGCTTTAGCGGCTGCCGTTGCCTTCTGGTACTTTGGCAAGCCCACAACCACACCCACAATTTATGCAATTGGCAAGCTGATCAAATACCATCTGGGCACGGTGGCCAAGGGGTCGTTTGTGATCACAATTTTCAAGATTCCCCGCCTCATACTCACGTACTTGTATGCCAAGTAAGTAACTAGTTTCCCTTGATAAACTATCAACTTTAATTTGAGTAATTTTCATTCCTTAGACTCAAGAAGGGCGAGGACAAGGGCTCGGAGTGCGCCGCCTGTTGCTTAAAGTGCTGCATTTGTGGCTTCTGGCTGCTTGAGAAGTTTATACGCTTCCTCAACCACAACGCCTACACTGTGGTGGCCATCGAGTCCATTAACTTTTGCCCAGCCGCAGGCATTGTAAGTTTTTAAATTAAATTGACCTATAAATTATTTTAAAAATCTGATTTAATTTGTTAATCATTTTTTTAGGCTTGGAATGCCATGGCCACGAATGTCCTGCAGGTGGCCACCATCAACAGCGTGGGCGACTTTATACTCTTTCTGGGAAAGGTTGTGGTGGCTGCCCTCTGTGGCCTGATTGGTATTATTATGCTCAAGGACATGCCTGGTCTAAATTTCTACATGGCCCCTGTCATACTCATCATAATATTCTCATTTTTCATTGCTCACATTATTCTGTCGCTGTTTGAGGTACGTTTTTACCCTATGTCATGCTTCAAAAAAAATTATAACTAAAATTTTTTCTTATAGATGGTGGTGGACACCCTCTTCCTGTGCGTCTGCGAGGACAAGACCATTAATGGTCGCGCAGGACGCTGGGCCCAGAGCAATCTAGCCAAGTTGGTGGGCGAGGAACCCCTACAGCCCGGCGAGGAGCCGCCCATTCAGGTCGTCGAGATGATGCCCATTAACAAGCAGCCCTTCAGTATTACACGACTCCCACCCTCCGATCCCGAGGTGGCGCCCATGTCGCCAGAGTAGCTTCAAGAGCCGCAGCTAAAACCGAAACTCAACGCACATCTCATTCTAGGATGCTAATATTTATATAACTCCGTCGCGACGTACAAAAAGCAGACCAGTAATACCTTGTAACCTTGTCTATATTGATATTCAAACTTAGGAGGCACCGTTTTTAAAAGTATTTATAAAGTTTGTAATCGTTTTTTGTATCTAAATGTATTTTACATGTATTTCTTAAGCCTTTTTCACACGTTTTGCCGCCTTTGCCTTCTTCTGCTCGATCACCTCTTTGACGGCCTTCAGTTGCTTCTCCTTGATCTTCTTGGTTAGCGCCGCCTTGGGTGTTTTTGTGGCGCTGTCCTGCTTCTTCTTCTTGGCTATTGCGGCCAGAATCTTGGCCGTCTCAACGGGATCATCGTCCTCGAAGAGTTCCTCGTTTTCAATGCCTTCGTAGGCCTGCACAGGTCGCGTGGCCTCCTGCTTCACCTTCTGCTCCACTCGGTTCACGTACTTGTCCTTGGCTGCCTTCTTTAGGAGCTGTCGCTGCTTGGCGGGACTCACGTAGTCGGGATTCTCCCAAATGGTCTTGCCCGTAAAAGAGCCGTCGAATATTTTCACGGGATTCATCACATAGCGTGGTCCCACCTCAGACAGGCCACCATCCTCGGAGAGAATCTGGAAGTTCCGGAACCAGATGCGGTTGTCCAGGTAGGTGAACGTGAAGACATGGTCGACGAAGGGCTGGCTCTTGGGATGATGGTTGGGCACCGAGTAGGTCTGTACGAACAGCTCCTTGAGCAGCTTCAAATGCGGCAGCTCATCAAACTTGGAGTCGAAGGAGAGCAGGGGCCGGGATCCGCGCAGGCAATTGCCCGTCATCTTGAGCTCGGCCATTGTGTGGATGTTCTCGATGAGGAACTTGGCCGACGGCCCGGTGGCTCCCGATGTGTTGGACACCCACATGTAGAGGTCCCGCTTCCGCCGGCCCTCGAAGAGCATGGCCTTGTTGCAGTGCTTCATTTCGCACATTTCGTTGACCACCGACAGGGTCTTGGAGCGCTCCATCTTGGACTCGGGGCGGTGGTGTGGCATCAGGGTTTTAATGTCCCGCATAAGGTGTCTATCTCGGTGGCTGATGCCGCGGGCGGCGAAGACCAGAACGCGTTGCTTGTTTACCCATTTTTCCTGCAATTAAAGGGTTTTGTTAGGGAATCATTAGGGGTTTAGTGGGTTTTTAGAACTTACCTTCTTTGGCACCGCTTCGTCTGAGGACCTTTGCGGGGGCAGCGGAGGGTTCTCATCGAGCGGCACAATCTCCAGCTGCTGGACCTTCTGTTTCTTTTGGAATTTGCGGCCCATTGAGTTGGTTTAATTAATTAAAACAAGTTTTTAGAAGAGAATACGCGAAACAACGTGTTTTCAAAATGAAAACAACCAGGGGTGGACTCTTAGACAAAGCCAGGGTGCCAGCAGCACGTGCTAGGATGTAAGATATCGATAGTTTCTGCCAGCCCTGTACTGTAAAAATATTATATCCGATAGTTTTTGAATTTGAATTAAAAAAGATTTCTTTATTTAATAAAGCATTCGAATTTATTAAATATATTTTTATTTCTTTATTAAATTAAAAAAAAATAATATATATTTTAAAATGTTATACAAATTATTAGATTAATTTCTTAGATTAAAGCCTTGCATTATTTAATTTTTAATTTAAAGTTAATCCTCCTCCTCATCATCTAGTTCTAGTCCTGGTTCAGGACACAATCGGCATCTACTTTCGTTTAAGCCGTTATTCACGCAGTTTTCTCCCACGCACTCACAGCAGCCATCGTGAAACCACCTGTAGCTAGTTGCTCCTGCCTTGAGGCAGGTTTGCCTGCACCTGTTCCAGGATGTGCATTGGTCCAGATATAGAACAGTGCAGTTTAATTTTAATTCATCATCGACTGGATACGTAACAACGCTCCAATGGCAGGTGGTGTATCCGTCACTGGGGTATGAAGCCATGGCCCGAAATAAAGCTGATACTCCTTCAAACTCCTCGGTATGCGATTTCTTTTGCAATTCTGCCAGACTAGCAAAAACGATTTGCAGGATTGAAAGAGTAAATAAGATTTTCACCGGTAAGTGCATGTTGAAAAGCCAATTGTTACTGAATTTGGATGAGCCGTGGGCAGATGGTTTTAAGCTAAACAGGTAGAAAATATGTTGAAACAGGTAGCGGGATTTGTAACAGATGTCACCAAGGGGTTCTAGGGATTATCTAGATTGGGAGGGAATTCTTTTAGGGCGGAATTTCAGGCGGTACTTATCCCTTATACTGTTTCCTTATTTTTTTTAGAAGAATAAATAATTAAAACCGTTTTACAATGTGACCAGGTACAAACTGTAGGAAATTCCTCAGAGCGCCAAGAAAGCCGGTTGTTCGGGATTCTTACTTTTCATTGTACAAACCTGCCTTTATCAAGTTTTGCCAACAGAAAATCAACAAAAGTTGATGAGATAAACTTTTCTACATTTGGCTTTTATGTTTTTCCAAAGATAAATAATAGCAAAACAAAGAGAGAGAGACAAAGAACTAGAATAACACTCTTTTGGCATTTTACTGGCAGCCCAATACGGCCCTACAGTTTTTATGTATACGTTGGCGTCAAACGAAAAAAGTAATTTTGCAAAAAAGTGCTAAAGTGCTAAAAGTTGTCAACCGCAAACATAGAGAAGATAAGCAGAAAAACCATGTCAGACTATCGCTCCCAATCTCGAGGCGGCGGACGTGGCGGCCAAGAGTACTCCAATGATGACGATCCGCCGATGTCCCGCCTGTTCATCATTTGCAACAAAGGCCACACCGAAGAGGACTTCCGCGAGGCGTTCTCGCCGTACGGCGAAATTGAGGACATCTGGGTGGTAAAAGACAAACACACCCAAGAAAACAAGGGCATTGCCTACGTCAAGTTCTCCAAGACATCCGATGCGGCCAAAGCCCAGGAGGAGATGAACGGCAAGACAATTGGCAAGATGGACCGAACGCTCAAGGTTCTGGTGGCAGCAAAGTAAATTACAATCTCGTCGGTAAATGTAAAACACGAACTTGATATCTTTTCTATTTTTAAAGTCGCAACCAGGGCTCGAATAAGTCTGAAAACGAGCAAGAGAAGTACGTGAGACTGTTCATTGTGATTCCCAAGACGGCCACCGAGGACGATATACGCGACGAGTTTGCCCAGTGGGGTGAGGTGGAGTCGGTGACCATTGTCAAGGAGAAGAACAACGGCAACCCCAAGGGCTTTGGCTACGTTCGCTTCACCAAGTGCGTATCGAGTGGGATTAGCAGCATGAAGAATGATCGGGATGTCATTAATGTTTAACTTGCAGATTCTACTACGCCGCTGTGGCCTTTGAGAGCTGCTCGGCCAAGTACAAGGCTGTGTTCGCCGAGCCCAAGGGCTCTACGCGGACCCAACGCGATCAGTATGGTCGTCCTGCTGATGACAATCCCCTGTACAGCGGATCTGGACGCGGCGGTAGCTCCAGCTTCAATGGCGGCGCCGGCAGTGGTGGAGGCGGCGGCAGCGGTGGCAACAGCTTCAACAACGACTGGAATGTGTCGGTCAACAATGACATGTCGGCCTTTTTGCGCATGCAGAATGTGCCGGTGGCCCAGCCATCGTGTCTCGAGGTGACCGTGAGCAATTGCGTTAACCAGGACCAGCTGTGGCGCCTCTTCGACATCATTCCCGGCCTCGACTACTGCCAAATTATGCGGGAACGTAAGTTAATTTGTTAGAATTCGAATTTTACACTGAAACTAATGGCTGCATCTTCAACAGATGGCCCACGCACCAACGAGGCTCTTGTGGTCTACGATAATCCCGAGGCAGCGATATATGCCAAGTGAGATTAATCTTTGATTTGCAGATTTTTACAGAATTAACTTTGTATTTTATTTTTTAATTGTTTTTTTTTTTTACTTTTTTTTATAGGGACAAACTTCATGGACTGGAATATCCCATGGGCGAGCGCATTATTGTTAAAGTCAACGGCATGAGCTCGGCCAGGATGGATACCTCCTTTATAGACAGTAAGAAATTGGAAACCTTTTTCATTAAAATTATTTGATTTTTTTATTTATCTCCATCAGAGCGCACCAAAAAGGATGCCATCTGCAATGTGCCTTTGCCCCCCACACAGCCTCTTGCCTCGCCCGATGAACAGGTGGCTCAGCGACTGTTTATTGTTCTCTCAGCTGTAGGTTTAACCTCTGTGACGCATTGAATCCACATTTGTTAAAATGCTTCTTCTCTATTTATTCAGAATTTGCCGCACTCGATCTTGAAGAACATATTCTCCTGCTGGAGGGGTCTCATTGATGTCTACCTGCTGCCCAACAAGAACTGCGGTTATGTCAAGTACTCGGACAGCGAAAGCGCCCAAGAAGCCATACATGTACTCAACGGAGCCGAGATTTGTGGCACTAAAATAAAGGTATAAGCTCTCATTTGCCAGCAATGAACAGGAAATCTTATCCCACACTTCTATTCCAGGTAATGGAGGCTGAGGAGCGCAGTGGCTCTGATGGCGACGATGGAGGACGCAAGCGGTTAAGGCGGAACTGAGTGGTAAGTGCCATTAGTCCTGATGCTAACAACCAGAATCTGTATTAATTTAGCCATAGTTGGAATGAGTATGTATGTGCCGTGGTCCGAGGTAAGTAGTTGTGTGTAAATTCCAAAAAAAATATAAACAAAACCATTTAACAATTTCAAATACGACAAAGACAGTTTGTTCTGCCAGAGATTAGTAGTAGTGGACCACGACCACCGACCACCACCACCCACCAACTGAGCGAACATAATAAGCCAAGGCATTTTTATCTTTCTATCTCCACAGACCCACTGACAACAACAAAGAACTAACAGAGAACGCTAAGTACGAGTACGAAACTAACTTGAGAGAACAAACAGTCCGATAAAAAACAGTTCAACTGACAACAAAAACCAAACAACAACAAAAACACTCAAAACGGAATGCCACAAAAAACTGCGCTGACATTGGACGCCGGAGAACGAAGAACGCAACGGAGACAGGAGACCGGAAAAACGGAGACCGGTGACCAGCGACCAGCGACCGGAGAACATTAGCCCCGTAACCGTACTCGTACCATTGACTTACTCAAGTGGGCTCGTAGCCAGACCCCTCTAAATGACCTTTAAACGAAGCCAACGAAACCGCAATGCTTGCTCTATGACGTACTCATATTTATAGCAAAAACCGATTAAATATAGGGGACTTTAGATCGTTCCATCCAACAGATGCGAACTCTGTGTTTACCCACTATTATTATTATTATTTACTAACGTATTCCGACAAGATCCAGCTAAGCAATGAATTTTATGTGTAATGAGTGTCTCAAGAATAACCTCACGAACTAGCCGTGCATACATAAAAATAAACATACATATATTTTTACATATATGGAAAATAATATTTAAACGATAACTTACCTTGTAAGCTCTTAAATTCATATATACATATATATATATACATATAACTAAATGGTTGAAAGCCCAAATATATGAATGGAAACGATAAAATATATAATGTGGTTTTATTAAAGACAAGGGAGGCGGTAATCTGAGTAAGTTAAGTTGTTAAAAAAAGACAAAAACTACAAAGATTAAATGCTTTGTTTTTATCACAAGAACATCAATATTCTAAAAACTAATTTTAAGATTATATAACTTAAGTTCTCCTAAATAAAAAGAAAAAATCTTATTTAAATCGCTTAATTTTGAATTCGAATTAAAAGAAACAAGTTACCGCCATACAAGGTTTAAATTTTGAAACATTTTAATGCCAAAATCGATAGACTGACTATCAACAATCGATATTTACAGAGCCAAACATCAAAGCAATCGATAGTGTCATCTATGAATTCCCATCCCTAGAGCACAGCTGAGCTGGATTTTGTTTAGATTTAGCAAATTGTTGATATCAGGACACAGAAAACCCTTTTTTCCATTACAAAGTAAATAAAGCTCCAGAAAAATGGATCCAGCACTGCTTCGCGAACGCGAGGCCTTCAAAAAGCGGGCCATGGCCACGCCCACGTGAGTACCAAGGGCACTGCCTTTGTTAAAGTTAAATTTAAACTTTTAAAAAACCCCTTAAAACTTTCGAAACAGCGTTGAGAAGAAGACTAAGACTGAACGCCCGCCACCGCCGCCACCCAGCGATGACTCCAAGCGAAAGATGCGCCCGCCCACGGCTCCCAAGCTGGATGCCACAACGTGAGTTTGAAACGCACACTTTGCAGGGTTTGGATCTGGGATTTACCAAGTGGTGCACTTGTATATCATCCGCAGGTACAAGACCATGTCGGGCAGCTCGCAGTACCGCTTCGGAGTGCTGGCCAAGATCGTGAAATTCATGCGCACCCGTCACCAGGACGGCGACGATCATCCACTGACCATTGAGGAGATTCTGGACGAAACCAACCAACTGGATATAGGGCAATCTGTGAAGAATGTAGGTGGCTAAGCGCAAGGTCCTTTATTTTATACGATATGTGATCTGTAATCCATTTTAGTGGCTTTCTGGAGAAGCTCTGAACAACAATCCCAAGATAGAGGCCAGTCCTTGTGGCACAAAGTTCAGCTTCAAGCCCGTCTATAAGATCAAAGATGGCAAAGCCCTGATGCGGTTACTCAAGCAGCACGATCTAAAGGGTCTGGGTGGAATCCTGCTGGAGGATGTCCAAGAATCTCTGCCACACTGCGAAAAGGTTCTGAAAAACCGAGCCGCCGAAATATTGTTTATCATTCGGCCGATTGACAAAAAGAAGATATTGTTTTACAACGACAGAACAGCTAACTTTTCGGTAAGATTTTCTTCAATTTTTATACATTTTTTGATTTTTTTAAATTTACAAATTAAGTATGTAGATTTGTTAGCCTAGAAAAAAAACTAGCTCTGAAACGTTCCTTATTAAGTTTGATATTTTTTTTAGCTTAGTTTATTTGATTTATAAAAAAAACATTTAAAATATTGATAAATATCAATTTAAAGAAATAGAATATTTTCGGTCTTCTTGAAGGATATTATAATTCTAGTCAGTGAAGGAGCCATGTCCGACCCCATAAATCATATATATTCTTGATCAGCATCAACAGGAGAGTCTTTCTAGCCATTTTTGAAAGAAAAAAATGTTGTTAAATTTTTTGAAAAAAATGCAAGGGGTTACATCATTAAAATTTATAAAAATTGAGAAAAATTTTAATTTCTTAAAATATTTAATTTAGTTTGCAGATTTGTTAACCTTATAAAAACTAACACAAAACTGTTTTCCGATTTAAAATAAATGCATTTTTGAAATAGTTATGATATTTTTAAACTGCGAGCTTTGGCTTTCCGAAGGAAGCGTCCTTTTTTGTTTATCCTTGGCTTAAGCTTTTTGTTTAGAAATTTGTTGAAACAAATTAAAGTTTCTAAACAAAACTAATTTATTACTATTATTTACTTTAATTTACTGACCAATAAGTCAAACAAATAATTTCCCCCGGTTTAAAAAAATGCTAGTAAATACAAGAAAACTAAACCCCTTTTTTAAATAACTTCCTTTCAGGTGGACGATGAATTCCAGAAGCTCTGGCGCTCTGCCACCGTCGATGCCATGGACGATGCCAAAATCGATGAGTACCTGGAGAAGCAGGGTATTCGTTCTATGCAAGATCATGGCCTCAAGAAACCAGTTCCCAAGCGCAAGAAGGCGGCCAACAAGAAGCGCCAGTTCAAGAAGCCCCGAGACAACGAGCATTTGGCCGATGTTCTGGAGACCTACGAAGACAACACGCTAACGCTGAAGGGAGTGAATCCCACGTAGACGTAGAGTACGCTAAGATTAGACAATAAAAATAACTCTCAATGGGGGAATATAAGTACATTTGAAGTTGGCCATTATAAATTTCTTCACAACTACAGCCGATGGAGATTTATGAAACCGAGATAGCCAGCTGGCAGTGGCTTTGAACTTAAAAAATACGACGCCAAGAACACACTGTGAAAAAGATAATTAAAAAGCAAAACTGTGTAATCTTGTCACAGCAGCAGCAGCAGCGATCGATGCTAGTGGGCACTGCTGCTGATAAAAATGGCTACCGAGGGAAGCCATAGCCTCAGTTTTCATTGAACAGCCCCCCAGTCCAGTCCCAGGCAGCAGTTGCAATTGATTCACAAGTACGCGCGGCTTTGGAATATTAACCTAAAATTCACATAACAGGCTTTGGTTTGATTTTGTGGTGGATTAGGTCATCCTTGTTTGGGGGTTGTTGGTTAAAGGCCACGGAATATTGTTATTAAATATTAGGGTAGCACAACTATTACATACTTTTTCCATTGCAAAAATATGGCTTTAGTTATTTGTGTGCCGATAAGGA